>JAQFYC010001671.1:0-31943 GCA_034694165.1 Tomocerus mixtus | reverse complement strand
AGAAGATGGTCTTCGAATGAAAAAGCCTGTTTTGTGCTCAGATGACATGTAAATCACAATGACATTATTATTGTTAGCTCGAAAGATATTTAGTTTGATTATTTCAATTTATTGATGTTCATATAACAGGTACAATTTGATGTCAGAATGTTGGAGCACAATCCCTAGCGAGAGGCCCGATTTTTCTACCTTACTTAAAAGACTAAATAGCCAGCGGAACAAATCTTAATAACTATACTACTAAAACGCTATTAGTGATTGTTATCCATATTGCAGAAGTTTGTGCCTTGTAAATTTTCTAATAAAGAAAGCGTTTCTATATTTATCAGAAGAATTTATCATTACTAAATACTAGTTCATGACAATTAGCAACTTCAACCATTTCCATTAATCACGCTTCTTAAACTGAACATTAAATGGAATGGGTCTCATTGTAAATCCACAGATGGGTTCCATACTTGGGAATGGCTCCCCTTTCACACGTTCCAATTCAAAATTTTGTAGCATGGAGATGAAAAATATGAATGTGGTTGCTTTCGCTAAAATATCGCCCAAACAATTTCGTTTTCCTATTGAGAAATAAGGTATTATCACAATGTAAATAATCCGTTGTCAGAATATTAGTAAAGTCTTCCATGTGATATTTTTTAGCTTACCGAATCCAAATATTGGTACATGTTCATCACTAACAAATTTTCCATCAGGACTAAGGAATCTTTCCGGCCTAAAGTTTTCAGGATCTTTCCAATATGATTTGTCCATAGTAGCAGAGTAAATATTTACCAATAGTGCAGTTTCCTATAAAATCAATTAATTATAACTCCACCTTTACCATTATACCTTAGGGCTAATAATAATCCAAATATTATCTAACTCCTCACCTTTTTAAAATGGTAGCCATTGTAGTGAACATCGCCCGTAAACTTTCTTGGTGGTGTTACTGGGACAATGGGGCAGTACCTCATTACCTCGAATATAGCTGCTTGAGTATATGGCATCCTAAGTAGTTAATTAAACCAAAGAATTAAAGGTTTATTAGTTATTGGGGATCGCGATGCTGTTATGTTATGTCAATTAAATTACTTTGTTTGATGGGATAGACTTGGGGGTGTGCCTTTGGGACAGATTTCATCAATCTCTTCATGAATTCGCTTTTGAACGTGTGGATGGGTTATCATCATCATCAAACTGTAGCCAAGTAATCCGGCAACAGTTTCTCCTCCAGCTTGGAATAAATCCAAAGCAGTTGTAGCAAATTGGTCCTCTAAAAAATGGAATGTTTCATTTTAGTACTGCATAAAATGTTCTATAGTATGATGCTTGTTACAGTAAAAGAAGTTTAAGTATCCCATATATCCTAAATCCCATATCCAACATCCAAAATTATTTTACCATAAAACAATGGATTAGTTTTTCCCGTTTCCTTCTCTGCTTCTTGGAGGAAAACATCAACAACATTATCCGGTTCAATTTTGTATTGTCCACACGCTTTTCTCTCTTGGTAAATTTCCTATAGGATACGATACAAATATTGTAGTCATTAATTTAGCAAGTTACCAAAATTATTCTTTACTTTAAATGAAAATCTCAAAAGCATAGTTTCATTACATCCACATAATATGTTTAAGTCAGAGATAAAAAATTATAACTCACCTTCATGAAATCACGCAATCTTTTGTACAGTCGCTTTTGCTCATTGTAAGTAAATGTCTCCGGAAAAATAAAACGCAAGGCCGGAAATGAAAATGAAAGACTCGCTCCGAAATTCCCGGCGTCAAAAAGTTTATCATTTACATCTAAAAGATCCAATAATTTTGGATCGTCCCATTTGTATGTAACTCCAGCCAGCATACTCCATATGGTATTAAGGACCCCCATGTGGAAATATCTTTCGTCAATTTTCACAATACCATTGTCATTCTTGAAACTGTTCATTGTCTTGTCCACTAAATATTGAGCTTCCTGATCCAAAAACGACTCCATGGATTGAGATTTTCCGAATCCAAAATCCCTAAGAGCCCGTACGGTAACACTTCGTACTTTGCTCCATTTTTCTCCGCTTGTGAATATAACGCCTATGACCAGTAAGCAGATCAGTAATTTATGGTTTGGGAAAGTAGAGCACTTTTTAATATTAATCTATTTGCTATCTTTACTAATGTGGAATTTGTTGGAAATCAGTATACATCTCTCAAAGCTTACCATCAAGTTTTCCTAAACTTCTGTCTGCGAGGTAGCTGTCATAAACTCGTCCACTGCATTCATCCCTGCTAAGCAAATCTTTCATCTCTTTGTATCCGGCAAGAACAACTACAAAAATAAATGATAAAAATCACTAAATATTCTTATGTCAATTCAATTCAATCCAAAAACTGTCAATAATTCATGTCGGTGCACGTACATCCATATCACAATTATTTGTATTAAATTATTTTATTTTTTACTTGTATCCCTCCATCCCATTCGAATGCTCATAATGGGTCCGTATATTAGGGATAATTTATGTAAGGCTACATGGGTTTGTTCTGGATGTGCTTTCATGACTTGTGTCAAATTCCCAAAGAACGGAAGTTTAAAGGGCCCTAAGAAGAATAAAACAAATAAATAAAACGAATACATTATCATGATTTCTGTTGTTCAAAAGTATTTTGATTTCAAAAATCTTCTGATGAGAAAAGGAAGCGGTTTGAATTTTGCCTACCTGGTGGCTGATTTTTTCCATTTTTATTTTCTTTTAGCAACCATATTAAGATTGCTAAAATAAATCCAAGTAGAAATTCTACCAACATCTTAAAACTACAGTAAATGTGTCGCTTTTCTACTGTACTGTGGAAAGATTTTGGTTATGCAAACTTACAAAACTATTTTATTACCAATCAACGACAAGGCCTATTTAAAATTAACATTATATTTGCATGTGCATTCCTTACCAATGTATGAATCTACTCAAAAAAACAAGATTACTATTATGTACTTTTATCTTTACACAAAAATGCAATCTATTTTTGTCTGCTATCTCATTGCATCTCAATATGTAACAGTGCAAAGTGCAATATTATATACTGGCGGTATGTGAAGTGTGGACTTTGGGCAACATAGCACTTATAATTATGAACCCGCACACGGTGACAAACACATTTGGCATTCAATGGACACTGTACATGTGCAAATGTGTATGTACCGTGCACTTATCTTATAAATGCCATTTTAAAAGAATTATCATCTTTTCGAATACTAAATTACAATATTAGTAGTGACGATATCCAGAAACAGTTGACCTTGGTTAATATGCAATATGTATTTAGTGTAAACTACCTATATCCATTAACGTACAACCTTACGATTGCATGCAGTATTAAATACCAATTCAAGCTAATCATTTCGTTAAATATTTTTTATGCTCTTGAAATTTTATGTGCATAAATTTTTCACATATACATATTGTATAGGCACTTACGTATAATATAGGTTTAACATTGCATCCTTCTACAGATGTGTTTAGTCCCTATTCCCTACTTCCCTACCCTGTGCATGGTTTGCAAGAAATCCATTAATTCTTTCCAATGCGCAATGACTTGCAAAAGGAGTTTGACAAATCACGAGAATTTTATTTTTGGTTTGGGTAATACATAGATATTAAGCATATTATACGTATTTATAGTATACTCTATATTATTATTATAACTAAAAAGGTAATAATACCAGCATTCACATTCTACAGTAGTCACACAATTCTATTGATCTATAAAAACTATGCTTAATCAGTATCTTTAGTCTCATTCACATTCTACTGCAAGGCAAGAAAATATTTCATGGTCACTGTCACTACAACATTATTAAAAAACAGCAAAAACAAGATTATACTATTCAAATACAATAATTGCATTTGTGCTAACGATGTTGCCTGTTGTGATGTGATGATGCACATTTTATTACGAGTCCCTGTCTGGATGTGCTTAATATCTATTTTCGCTTATGAGTGTTTAATTCCCCCACACATTTATAATGTATTTGATTGGACAGATCACCAAGATCAAGAATACTTTATTTCATACTTCAGTTTTCAGTATGTGAAGGATACTTGACTTGATGGACTCCAGGACAGGAGATGTTAATATTTATCAAAGAGATTTAGTTATACTTTGCACACGACAAGTGCTAAATGCTGAATCATAAGAGTCAACGATGAGATAATACTTAATTTACTAATTATAATTAATTATTTAGTAGACCTATTTATCATCAATGCATTTTAAATGTATCCTAAAACCTATGACGATGGATGTGAACTGATTTGTGTACTTGTTACCAAAACATTGTGTAGAGGTACAGCACATTAAAAGAATGCCTTGAAGTTCTGTCTGGCTAACTAAGCCCACTTTTTTCCTATTATTATTCAAAAAATTTGAATTCTGTTTTCAGAATTGAATAATGTGTCACCTATTGCTACCCATAAATAGTAGTCAAAGGTCCCATACGGTTTCGGTTACTACTTTTATAGGCGGTTATCTATATAAATAAATTTGTTTACCACAGTTTATTCAATTAATGCATACAACATACCTATAATTATTAGCACCAATAATACTTTAATCTACATTTTATTAAAGTTGACAATTACAACAAAATTTATATTAATACAACTACAGATTTTTATATTATGTACAGATTTTTACCCAGCCATACATATATAGCCATTCACAACGAATTTGAGATTTTTTGCAACGTTAGCAAGCAAACAAAGGTCCGAAAGTACAGTTTAATAATAAAGCTATTAGGAGGACAATACATTCATTAACATATGCACTGCACTGCCTTCATTATAGAATGTTGTCTCAAACGGACACAGCAATAGTAATGTCATAACTTTTCACATGATTAAACTTAAGGAAAAATAAAATTGTAAGTTGAAATACAAAATTAGAATTATAGATTCATGATTACATCAAAAATAAATGGTTATTGAGAATTTGCACTGACGATTTTATATTATCTAAAACTATTTCCTTAAGGGACTTATTCAAATCAAAACTTTTCTAAAATTTTCGAAGAATATAGTGACAGTCGCCCTTGATCCTATCATAAGGCCTATGACTTCTATGAGCTTAAGATTGCATTTTTTCTTTAAGAAAGGAATACATTAGGAATACACAAAGCATCTAAGCACATTTCTAGTTTTCACCAAATACACCATCAGAGCCACAGACAAGGAAACAAACCTCCATTGGTATAGCAGCTTGCATTATCCCAGATATTATGCATCACAGCCATTATTGTACTCATCAAAACACAATAATTACGTGTAAAAGTATGGAAGTAGTAGTTATGGGTGTTTGACATATTGAAGGTACGAAATATTTGTATTAGGTAAAGTATATATTATCTTTCTCGTGAATTATCCAAATTACTACTTAACAAGTTACAACAATTTTATTTCCCTGTTCATGAAATGAAACAATGTTGCACGAGTTCATCTCTAAATTGCGTGGTAATCTAATTATTTTTTATTAATTGTGTAGATACTCAGCTAAGATACCTCATCTACACTCACTCATGTTCATTGGAAATTAATTAAGTGTGAGCACATACATTACATGCGGTACACAAATTAATATTCCTATGATTAAATATGCAATTACGTCCTGTAAAAACGTCCAAACACATCAACGTTAAATGACCCACTTATATGCCTACTTTATCTGCTATGGTGCGCTACATTATATCATTATTAAGCTACATTCAATTGTATATTCGTTAAAGTATAAAATCATAATCCTATACTGAGCGTACAAATACAATGTACCAAATTATACCTATATACAGTAGGCAGTATAACAAAAGTGGACGAATTGATAGATTAATAATATTATTAGAAAGGGAACCGGTTTACATGAAGAAGGAGCCAGCGGAAAACAGAATTGAATTTGAGACAACAACATTTGCCATTTTTTGTGTGTGGAAAGTTTACTGTAACATTAGTATAATGTACATAGGTGGCTTGGCTAAACTGACGTGTTTACAATTAGAAAAACATATGCAACTATCTAGAAGCAGTCAATTTATTTTCATATCCGAAAGCCTAACTAGTTTTTAAGGCCATTTTCATATGAAAATCCTGGCAAATCAGATAAACAATCTGAACAAATATATTTGTGAAAAGGTCAGTCAAATGACATTATAGCATATATTTAACGTTAGCGTTAGCTAACAGTAATACTACGTAACAGTAATATATAAGTTACGAAAATCAATAATGTATTTATGCAGTAGCTTTAATTTATGTAATTGACCATTGCTTCCATTGAAAAGAGTGAAAAGCTAAATGGATTGGCTTTTTACTGCGCATATTATCCAAAATTCAAGTAGACATCCACAAAGAAAAAAGGTTGACATGAGTTCAATAACATTAAACATGTTATCAAACAAATTAGTAACTAACAAAATCAGACTTGCTATTACATTTAACGATTCTTGTTCTTTCCTCATTTACACTTTTTTCTAAATGAAGTCAAAAACAACAGAAGACGGGTAAAATGAGACTTGTCTGTCTAGAAAATGAAACTTTGAGTACTTTCAATTTGGCTTCTTACCATTATATCTCAATATCTCCTAATTGCAACTCTATAAAAAATTGCTTATCTTGAAAGCTCAGTGGTAGCTCACTTTTAGGAAAACTGTGGATATTATAATTATAATAATATTGGGTACAGACAAATATTTATACTGTAGACTGTAGGTAAGTACATGTATGTCTGTCTGGCTTCCAATGTGTCGTATTACACAAATTCTGTATTATGAATTTAATACAAACAAGTTTTTTGGATGCAGTTGCACAATTACAGTTCTTGTATTCATAATTTATTGTTTGTTGCGTCACGATCTTCTTTTATCAGCACATTTCGATCCGTCTGCTCTGCTGTCTTTAAACTTGTAGTGTACATTTTACATAAGGGCACATGTTGTACATCCCTTGCCCACACCTTTAAGTCATCATTTGTCTAACCTTTTCAAATGAGTTTAATGAAATTGGAACATGCCAGCGCAACCACTTTATGCAACATACCATGTAATACAACTCAATGAACTCACCGCGATCCAATTATCGAAAAATTCAAAAATAAAAATATGTAACTTAATAAGTATATATTGTATAACTTAATATTCCACATTCCAACAGTTTTACTAAAGCGCGAGTGTAATTTTATAATATAGTCTTCTCTTCTTGACATAAATTAAATTATTTTACTTGATTTACCCAGGCGATTGATTAGGTTAGGGTACAGCATGCATAAAAATAGTAGTATTGATTTGGGCTTATTTTGTTTGTATTTACAATGCAAGATTATAATTAATTATAATTACTACACACTATAACTATACTACACTGGCCTTGTCACATACTTATTACTATACTATGATAAGACCCGTGTAGCATAGTGTCGAAACAAATGGAACATTCGAGTTCCCACTATAAAATAACAAATACATACTACTTTTGAGAGACCCGTTTACTTATATACTATAAACAATATCAGACATCCAAAAAAACCAGGAACTGTTGAGCGAATGGAAACAGATCAGTGAGTATGAATGTACAGATCTATCGCTAGATCGATGAAGTGGCCATATCTATTACCCGATCTACTATACAAAGAAAGTACAAGCTGACATTTGCTAATGTGTAGTATATCTATATAGATAATAGAAATGACTCGGTTTGCATACAAAGTACATACATGTTGTAATGATGTATCCAAATGGTTAATGGCTACAGTGTGGCCGACATGACGAAAATTTTTAATAAATGAGAAGAGCAGGATCGTGAAAATTGGCAGTGCAGTGGATGCAACACTATGTAGTACTCATAGTCACTCATACCTTAACAAGGAGCAACAGAATGGTATGACGCATGAATAGCATAAAATTATTTTAATAGAAATACTAGTATACAGATACTTATAAGTTTTGATAATAATATTAATACATCTATGAAAAGATTAAAAGATTTACTATTACTGTTCATTTGTACTTTACTAATTATAGGTACGTAGGGTTTAGCTGTAGTTTATCATATATGCACTACTTAACCAAAAACGCTTAATATGTGACAAGCTAAGAAAATATATTTGATATAAAGAATTTACCAAAAATGGTTTTTCTAACTGATTGGTACAAATTAAACTTCAAACAAGATACAATAATTGTTGAACACAAGGCAAGGAAACAAAACTACATATCTCTATACTACCAACAGAAATGTATCAAGACATTTTATACTTATATTTATGGGTCGGTGCATTGTACGAGTAATTGCATTTAGGTCACTGGGAAATAAACTCAGACCACCATGGTATAAATGCATAGCTCGTTAATCTCTATATGCGAAATGATTTATGTATTTATTTGCATTTATTTGCAAGAATGTCATTGGCCACATAAAAATCTGCATCTTTGAGAGCTCCTGATGGTAGCTCTTCTATTTACTCTGCTGTGATTTGCGACTTTTCTTGCAAATTGACACTGCACAAATTAAGAAAGCAATAAATATGTAAATATATTCGACAACTTCTATTTTTTCTGGTGTATGTTCTCTTACATTTTGTATATATGTACATGTTTATATATTTGTATAGATATACTATTGTTTCTCACTTTGGTATATAAATATCGAAGATGTAGGAAGTCTACATATCACTTGTCATTGGAGTAACTGTACTGTACTTATTACATAACTAATATATTTATAATGTTCAAGATTGTATTTATTACTATATACTTCATTTTAAAAGCAATAGGTTTGGTAATGCAGGTGTGTAGGTAGTAGGTAGTGTACTAGCACTGCACTGACTGTATTTTACAGTACTCGTACTTCAGTAGTAGTTGCAGCTTTACAATACATAGATTATAACGAGTGACAAGTAAAATACTTTCACTAACAGGAAGTTATGTCTGCAAAGATTATGCCATGATTTCATAAGATAGCTTCTTTTATATGAATACATAACAATTCTACCACTTCAACTTGTAATACAGTTGTATGCATAAAAGATCTTTATATTGTAATGAGTAAATTTCATATATTCATTTAGATAAGGTAAAACTTAACTGATCCATTGAAATATCAGGTCAGAAACATTAACAATTCATTTGCGTTCGAGATTGGGACAAGAGAAGAATATCCCAGGGAAGACGACGGTGGTCAGGGCACGCTTGTGTTTGTACTTCAATGGTGTCCTTTAGGCATACCCGATAAGAAACATTTTATTGTCTTGTTTTATTAGTGAATTGACCTTTAGTTACTTTTATACAGTTCTTCTGAACTCAGGATTACTTATATGAAGTAGTGCCATTGTGGTAACTACTTAAATTAAGTTTTTCTGGTGTGGAAAATAAATTACAGTGGTTTAAGAATTGAATTGCCAAATTTTCACAATGGGGAAACTACTTGGACTTCCCAAAAGCCTTGTTCGCATGTTAACCACAAAGGTGAATGCCGCTGTGTTCGTGCCCATTTTGTATTACACTATAAGCATCATTCCATTGTTTTTAGCAGTATGGAGAACTGCTGATATGACTACTGATGCTAGATTAAACCCATCGAAAAACGACGAAACCTATGATTTTATTATAGGTAAGAATAATGCAAGTTTATCATCAAAATCAAATCAAAAATATTTGTGTATCTAGCTCAACCAACAAGCTGCACTTTCATACAGATATCCGTCGATTTATTGTTAATCTAACAATATATTTTATTATCAAGAGACTACTAGTTCCATATTGTACTTACAATATAAAAGAGTTCTGCAGAAATTAACTGTAATTGTACCCGGCACAAGAGCCCTTTGCCTGTTTATATGCAATATTGTGCATTTATGCTAAGGTAAATGAGAAATGGAAAACTAAAAATGATTTTTAAAACTTCTAACAGTTGGAGCTGGCTCGGCTGGTGCTGTGGTGGCCAATAGATTGTCGGCACATTACAATGTTTTACTTATAGAAGGTATTTCCACAAAAGTATATTCTAACTTTATTCAAAATTACGCAAAGAATGATCCACAAATTAAATCCCCTTAACACTTACGATGAATTTTTTATACATAGCTGGAGGAGAACCTCACCCATTGCAAGCCATTCCAGGCTTCGGAGTTTGGCTTGTGAATCATCCGGAAACGGATTGGATGCACCGAAGTGTCCCTCAGACTGCGTCTACCCTCAATTCTAATAACCAGGTTGGTATTTAAAGTTTGACAATTAAGTTTATCATTAATTATTATTTATAATTGCAACCTCTAATAATCTGCTTTTTTACAGCAATCCAGTTGGTCGACAGGAAAAAGTTTAGGTAAGCCTTATGCCTCTTTTGTATCGTATGTTCATTACATGAATTTTCCAAACATGGCAAATAGATTTTTTAATGAATTAATGCTATCGTTTGATATTATTGTACAGGAGGAACTGGGAACATAAACTTTATGCTGTTCCTTCGTGGTAAGACACAATATGGAATTTCTGTATCGCTGTATTCTGTCTAATCGGAAGTGCATGAATACATCTTGAAAATGTGCATTATTTAGGACATCCTAAGGATTACGATAACTGGGCAGAAATTGCTGAAGACCCGAGCTGGAAATATGAAGCAATGGTTCCGCATTTTAAAGCTTTAGAGAAATACGGAGATCCAAATGGAGATCGTATGAAAACTATTTATATTACTATTATTTATATATCAGGGTTTTAGAGTAGATTGAATTTATCAGAGACATCGTAGACTCGATGAGATTTTTAAATTATTCTACTGTAGAATGGAACCCTGAAATTACCTCTTGTTTTAAAATATATATTGTGTGCATAAATTAAATAAATTGCTTTATAGCCAACTACCATGGATTTGAGGGCGACTTAGCAGTTGAATTGCCAGATTACAGCGGGTTACTAGTAGAGTAAGTATTTTTTAAAATTACATTCTACGTGTTATTGGCCACGGAAGCAATAATGTGTTCCTTGATTTGGTTTGTAATGCACTTAAGGGTTAACATACTACTGTATTAATTTAACTATTGTTTGTATGTTTCATGCAGTGAATTCGTGAAGGCGGGACAAGAATTCGGATACCCCGAAATCGATGTCAATACTCCTCACACAGAAGGATTTTTCAGATTGTTCCACACAACTAAAAGGGGGGTTCGTCATGCTCCCTACAGAGCTTTTATTCAGACTGCAAGGAAAAGGAAGACTTTTTCTATTAGGAAATATGCCCAAGTCAATAAAGTGAGTTTACGCGATATCATTTATTTCTGCTGACACGCTGATTTTGTCCATTTAGTTGCACAATTTTCTTGAAATATCTATTTACAAAATAACAATAAGTAAGTGTTTGTGTTTCATTTGCAATATAGCTTTTGTTCAAAGATGGTAATGAAGAAGTTAGCGGTGTCTCATACGACAGATATGGAAAAACATATACAGCTTATGCTACTAAAGAAGTTATTGTATCTGCTGGGGCTGTCACTTCCCCCAAATTACTTATGCTTTCAGGAATCGGGCCAAAGGAACATTTAGAAGAACTAGGAGTAAGCTTCCATAAAAGCATCTTTAATGTAAACCTATATTGAGTCATTGACATGTAATCTGAGGGCTAAAACATTTCCATTATATTTTAGATACCAGTCAAGCATGATTTACCAGTAGGAAAAAATCTGCAAGATCACACAGGTAAGTTAATTTAAAGATATCCATAATACACATAATATGCATATATATAAAAACAGAATAAAATATTATACTTTATTCTCACAGCCGTATATCTGAATCCTATCTTCGTCGATGCACCGAAAACCATCTTTGTCGATCGAGATTTGACACCAACTGAATTTGCTAAATGGTTTGCAACTGGAAAGGGAAAATTATCATCAGCGGGAGCCCACGCTTCAGCAGTCTTCACCTCGTCACTGGCCAAAGCAAGAGGGGAAGGAGATTGGCCAGATATCCAATTTTTCCTGTTCGGATTTGCAATTCATAAAACATTCCCAGAAACATTTGCAAAAGCATTCAATCTTAAAGTAGATGAATTGAGGAAATATTACGAGCATGCCATTGGAAAGGACTCGTTCATGATTGCTGTTTCTGGAGCCCGTCCTGTTGCCAGAGGAGATATCCGCTTGGGGGGTACTGGAGCTTACGATGAACTCCTTATCGACCCGAATTATTTGAATGACCCTGATGATGTGGATATTCAAGTTTTACTTGAAGGAACATTAGCCGCTTTGCAACTTGTAGAAAATACGACGACTTTCCAAAACCTAAATGCCCGGTTCACCGATGTCCCTCTTCCAGGTTGCGAACATTTGCCATTCCGTTCCAATGAATATTGGATCTGCTATATTCGTCGCTATACTGTCACCATCCATCGTAAGTGGAATTATAATAATGCTATTAAAATAATTTTACTTTGTATGTATTTTTGGTTCCTGTATTAAAAAAATTATTCCATTTTTTAGATCCTAGTGGTACTTGCGCTATGGGACCAAAGGACAATCCTTATGCAGTAGTTGACTCACAATTACGAGTACAAGGAGTAAAAAATTTGAGAGTGATTGGTACGTAAGAAAAATATGAATTCGTGAGTTGTAATGAATGCATGAAACTAAAATGATTTTATGTGTATAGACGCGTCAGTAATGCCAGTTGTGACCGTGACAAATACTCAAGCACCAACAATGATCATTGGACAAAAAGGTTCCAGTATGATTTTGGAATATTGGCAGGGCTTGGAAGGCGGTATACAGCCACCATCCCCTGATGCCTCAGGTGGCACTGGAGGCTACGCTTAGTGTAGCCCATGTTCTGGAACGCCTGTTAAATGTCTTGAATGTATTTGGCAATATTACCAATATACATTGTTTGTGGTAATATAATTCTAGTATCATCCTTCCTGTGGTTGACTACGTACATTTTTGATAGCCATGTTATTAGACAAACTGTAAATTTTTTATTACACCTTCCAATTATACTTCGCCCTAAAAACGTATTATACTCTAGTCATTATCTGTAAATACATGTTTTACATACATCACATTTGGAAAATGTAATGCAATCCCAAAAACTTTAACTTTGCTATATGATAAAACCTACTCTCTAAAAAAAGATACACAATACACACTGATTAAGATTTTAGAATATTTAAACAGCAAACCTGTCAATGGCTTTCCAATGTATTTTTTATCATTTTTATTTGTGCCACACAGTAGTAGTAATACTATAGAGTACTTGCTTATGTATGTACATACTAATACGTGCCCAATTACCTATTATGACAGTTCTATTTTTATAACTGAAAAGGAAGAACAATTTCCGGCTGCGGTTTACAATTACAATTGCGCTTAGTACAACCAATAATATATGCATTTAGGTTAAGTTACTATGTTTGCCATGCAGATATAAGAACTTTGATAATAAATACAAATAAAAACGAAACATTACTGAGTTTAATTTTTGCATGGTTTGCGTACGATCTTGCAGATGTTATCACTATTTACGCTAAAAAGTGTTTCATACACTTTCAAAAATATCGTCGATAGACGATTCGCGTTATAGTTTGAGTAGCATTGGAATTAGAATAGACAAATTTTTGTAGATTATTCGGTTTGCACTGACTGTAACATGTAAATGTAAATTACAAATATATTGTAGGATGTGCATCTTTTATTCACTTGTATTATATCTCTTTAAAAATGACATAGTTTTAAGATACAGCAAATATAGTACAGCATCCTAGTATCGTGTTCTTGTACAGTACAAGTACACATACCTATTGCATATCATGCTCATGCTACACGTACACACACTATATAACACGGTAACACATAATCTCATCTCATGTAAACTCTCATTTGCCCATGTCGGCCAAACAACTTCTCCTTTCGTCGCATAACGTTAATAAGTCAACTCATATACAGGTAAGTAAAACATTACGAAAACTTGGTTAACTTATTTGACCTAAATGTACTTGACTTGAGTCTACAGACTACAGACTGCAGTACACAAAAATTGGTTATAAAATATATTGTAGCCTCTTGTCAAAACTCTGGTTCTCTGTTTCTGCCTTTCACTTCACTGCTTCGCTAAGCACTAAGTACGGTAACTATCAGCTGTCCGCTACGTCCGCTCCTATTCCTACATGTAACATTAAATTAATAGCTTAGAATTTCGAATTGCTAAAAATCGCAAAAATACATATTTTTACGGTATTGCGAATAAGTATCAGTCAATACTTATGACACCTAGTTTTACTTATACCGTAAATTGCAGTAAATCATAGATATGGAAGTGCATGTATTTCCATTTCTGTATGTACTTGTTACATAGTTACGCATAAAAATCAACACCAAAACAAATAGAAATTATAAATATTATCTGGGTTAGTTTTAGACGAACAGAAATACTTTACTTATTTAGCTTTTTTACTTTTATTCGAAAGAACATTTTATACACATATAAAACAAAAAAAATTCGTAAATCTAAATTACTTCCAAATTGTAGTTATATACACCTATATATTATTCTGGTTGCATTATTAATTTCTATAAGTTGCATTATAAATTATAACATAACTGTAATCTTGTCTGCGATCTAAATATCTTCGATCGATGTAAACGTTTTTTGTAATTTGACTTCTACTTTATTTTTATATAACATGTAACTTATGAAATTGGAGAAATTGGCTTAGTAGTCGGGTTTTTGGAAAGTTTAGGTGAAAGTGATTTAATTAAAATTTTAGTTGGATGATATGAATTAATTGATTTTGTTTTTAAGGTCAAGGTGAATATATAAATGCTGATTCAAGATAAGTATTCTAAAAATTTCAACTAATTGGTCGACAAACTGGCTTCCAGTTGCTTCCCCTGCTTCGGGGGCTCAACAAGCTCAACGACTGATGCAGCAATGGCATCATCTCAAAAGGCTACATTTGCAGCGGGCTGCTTTTGGTAAATATTATTGACTTTGTTGAAGCTCCTAGGAGCTATGAAATGTATAGCCTTTCAAATGTAATTCCAATTCAAATACATTTTAACTATATTTGCATTTGCATAGTTCTTCTATAGTAAAGTAATTTACCTACTAATAGTACTAGTGGATTTGTTAATATGTAACACATTGCCAACCAATAAACTAAATATTTTTTTGGCAGGGGTGTACAAAGAATGTTTGATAAGCATTTCAAAAATAAGGGAATAATTAGCAGCAAAGTCGGCTACATTGGCGGCAACGCTAATGATCCTGATTACAAAATGGTAAGTAAAAGTTGTAGCAAGTAAGCAATAAGCATTATAACAAAAAGTTCCATTTATATGAAATATTTTGCTGGCATGTTTAAAGGATCTATAATGCATTGTTATTATGTTATTTAATGTTTCCATTTCAGGTTTGCTCCGGAACTACAGGGCACGCAGAAGCCATTGAAATAAACTTTGACCCTTCAAAAGTTACATACAATACATTAGTTGAATTTTTCTACCGAATGCACGGTAAAAATATACTACATTCGACAATAAAAACATTACTCTCATCGTCAGTTCACTTTAATTATATTTATTCAACTGCATATAGATCCTACCACCAAAAATTGTCAAGGACCTGACAGAGGACCACAGTATCGCTCTACGATATTTTATCACTCTGAAGAGCAGAAAAAAATTGCTGAAGATGTAACCCAACAGGTCCAAGAAGCTCATTATAACGGGAAACCAATTGCAACAGAAATTGTACCCGCAGGGAAATTCACAGATGCTGAAAAGTACCACCAAAAGTACCTTGAGGCAAATCCGAAGGGATATGAGGTTATACATTTAAGTATTTACTTTACTAACGATAAGAAGGAATTGAGTGAAAATTACTATATAATAAGTGTAGGCCAAGGTTATAGATAGGTACTACGGGAAAGTTAAAAAAGAACTTGATTTTTAACTACTTTCTCTACTAGACAAAACTGGCTCCAATTATATTGTAAATATGTTTTTTTGATTAGTGCCCGACACATTTTTTGCGGTGGTGACATGATTACGGAATGTGCGGTCCAAAGTTCACTTCACACAGTCACTAGTACCTAAGGCTGACGACGTACCTACATTATCTACTATCCATATGAAACCTGTCTGCCGTCAGTTAATTATGGAAATCCAAAATTACAGTCTAACATTTCATTTTCTAGCTTTATAACTTACTATTCATGAATAACTACTCACAATCTCTGTAAATCTAAACTAGCAGCACTCAGCATGCAGTATAAAATATTTATCACGTTTTATTAATATTTTTTTAAATTGTTGGTATATAATGCAGTCAACTGACCCTTTAAAGTTATTATTAGTCAACTGTGGTCAATAAATAGCATTTCTGAACAAAACATAAAAATTAGATTTTCCTTATTTACATACATACATATATACAGTGTAGTAGACGCTTTAAAGATCATCATGTCGAGGATGTACCTTGTAGCTTTGCTTGCTTTTCCTTTTCTTTCTCCTCCAAATTTGCGTAAAGTTTTGTTCCTCCTGTTGGTAAAGATCTGCTGTCACACTTTTCAGTTTTTTGTAGCCACAAGGTTAGTAAGTTGACCTTTCCAGTAGGTGGCTTCTCAGCGTCAATTTGATCTGTAGGTTCTGCAATTGCAGGTGGTGACATAGGAGAGTCCGTATCCATGTCCGAATTGATTAAACTGTGATTAACAAAGGAAATAATCAGCAACTCAAAATGTTGTTTAGCAATGATTAAATAATAGTGAATCAAAAAATTAATAGTCGCATACTTGGCTAATTCTCCCATGGCACTGGAGATACTTGAATCTTTTAACTTAGCTTTCGTTTCGTCTTTACTGGAGAGGACTTTGTCATCCCGTCGTCTACTGTCAAGAAAGCATTCCAATACTTTTCTGTGATTTTCGGAGTTAAGATTTGCACGTATATAGGTTTCCAGCTCTGCGTATACGGATTTCCACTGCTCGTCTCTGTACACCACGAAACAAACATACATTGATTACACAATAGTCTTCAGTCAGATATCATAAATTACCTAGTAATCTGCTATTTAAAAAAATTTAATATTTAGCAATCAGGAAATCTTATACCCTTAGTTAACTCAGTTAGTCCTTTGAAATGCTTTTTTATTAAAATGCTTACCGTTTGGTTCCCTTTTTATTATGTACAGAAGGAATAGGGGGCGGTTCGCCTCTCGCCTCAATGCCCATTATAGACCAAATCACTTTGTCACACTCGTGGGTATCCGCATCTGTCAAAACATCTTTGGGAAGCAGATGGAGTAAGTTCTCAAGGTGCTAGTTAAAACATTAAAAGTTAGTATTTAAATGGCAACTAATTAATAACTATACATATATACAATACAATACAAATGAGCTTACCACTTGCATTGGAAACAAAACAGATCCGCTAATGGTCATTGGCCAAAAAGAAGTTTTTCTAACTAAGCGAGCTTTAGCCATATCCAAAGGTGTTTTGGCATTTTCATCTACACTACAACGGCGAATGTTGGAATCTTTTTGAATTCCTCCAACTTTTGAGTCAGTGTTTGAAGGAAAGGGTACCATCATATTTAATTTCATAAAGGAAATGAAATCCTATTAAGTAAGGAAACTCAATTAGAACTAGAGCAAAAGAATACACAATTGTTTTAAGTTTCTCATAATTACTACACACCGGTATTCGATAGTCAGTTACGCGTCCACCAATCCCTTCAGATATCGATGGAGGATCCTCAAGAATATTACGGGCTGTTTCCATAATGTGCATCCACATTTCACCACCATGAGATGTTAGCACATGTGAAGTAGTCTTAGCTGCAAAATTAGAACAAAATAAGTTACTTCATTGGAAATATTTGTTTATTAATGTGAACTAGCAAGTACATTAATATATGGAATTACTTTTTTTGGGAGATTCCAGCCATACTGAACGACCACTGACGACAAAATTGCTGAGACAGGTAGATGGGCGGCTACAATTTTGAAAATAGCATTTAATTCCCTACCTCAATATCATATTGTATATTCTATAGAACTAAATATATGCCCAAAATCACGCTGATTCCGTTTACCTGTTGACATCCACAGGTGTTATTCTACTTGCCGAGTTACAGGGATGAACCGTTCCAAGTCCAGCTCCTTTAGGGGTGGTTGGTGTAGACCATTTTAGAACACTGGACTCTGAACCTAAAACCAATATATAAGAAAAATAAAAGTTTCACACACTGAACTTCTTCCTAAATATTTTGTTAATATATAAATATGTATTATACAATATTTTACTACTTACAAGTAGGCATTTTTGGATGATGCAAATGAACATCATAGTTTGACGAGGAAGTGGAATTTTGCTCTTCTTTCATTGGAATACCTGTAACAGTTGTTGTTACTAAATTATGATGTCTTGTACACCTGTAACAGTAAGCGAAGTCGTTTGAAGTGAAACATAATTAAGATGACGATACAATAACGTAGGTAAATTGTTCATTGAATAGGAGCCTTTGTTGTCACTTACAGTTCCACAAGTTTGTCGCATATTTTATCAGGAGTTACAACGTATACTTCCGATCTTAAAATACTAGAAAGCTAGAACATAATTTTGTAATTTTGAAATGGTATGCTTTCATTCATACATTTTACGTTTAAATATCTGATTATTAAAAATAATTCTAAATTGTGTACTGTATATATTACAAGTACTAAGTACAGGAAATATTTCTTACTTCGTGAAGGGGACGTGAGAGAACACGAGCATGCCTCTCTTTTCCCATCGGATGAATAGATAGTAGAACAAATTCGCACTCATGAATTGGCAGCAAGCTACATATTATGTACAAATGTGACATTTATATACGTTTTTGAGACACAATTACGATTTAATGTACAATATAATTAACGGATATAAAGAAATTATTTCACTGGTCAGCAGCAGCAGCGATGCGATTATGTTGAATCAAAGTAGACAGAAAAAACTCTTCTAGGTCAGAGTCGATAGTGCAAGATGTAATGCAAATGACGCGTCCTCGATTGATTACCTATAGACAATGGAATTGAAAGAAGCACATTCATTATTATTAGGAGAGGTGGTTATTTACTAGGACATAAACTATATATGTATAATATTTTGAATCGATCGGAAGCGGGTTAAATACGTCAAGGTTTTAACCGAAATGTGGAATAACATTATTAATGTTAATTACTTTAGTATTAGTAATTAGTACTTACTTGATACGATGACTTTTTATTAGTCATAAACTCCTTTTGCGATTCTGAAGGCTGTGACAGCGCCTCTATGGCAATTTTTATTCCCAGGGCTATTGATCCTGTTGATTTTACGGGCGGACCTGCGGCGGCTAGCGCTTGACTTAACTGAAAGTTGTGAAAGGTAATAGTAATTAATGCGTATGCTGCCAAATGTACCAACAATGTTGAATGTGCTATTCATCTGAATCTGTACTGTTAATTAAACTTCAAGAGTTGATTAAGCGACAATAAAAAAATAAATATATCTTACAAAAGTCATATTTTGGTTAGAGGCTTCCCATGTATTTATTGCGTACGCATTTTGAGGGTCACTCAGAACAATTCTAAGCTGTCTCTCTTCCGAAAATATATCCCAAATAATTCTTGCGTATTCCAATGTAGTTTCCACCATATGGGTCCAAAGAGTTTTCATTACAGGGGGTATGAATGGAAAGTATCCCATTGTATTATGTTGTTGCATTCTTGATCTGGTTCCTGTGTCAATCTCAATGGAAAGGCCACTAGGGTCTCTCGTCAGTACACAGTGGTCCAGCAGAAATACCGTTTTTTGGTACAGCTCTCCCATTTCGTGTAAATGTCCAAATTAATCTGAAATAAAATATCTACATTTTAACTATCCAAATCAGTGCATAGTGCATACTACGTACACATACATGCATCCATAAATACATAACTATTTAACTACTGAATTGACGTCAATATTATTACATATTTACAAATATATAGGATAATAACTTATCTATCAATAAAGTACCCAAAACAAGAATACCTTTGAACTTGCCTATTTTATTTATTAAAAAATAGCTAAGCTGCAGCCGCAATCTGCAATTTGGTCAGTGACTGAGACTGACAGTGGGTGGAGCAGTTCTCCGTTGTCTGTGTCTTGTACCCGACCCAAACTTTATCTATCCAGTTAATTTTGTTTTAAAATACGGAGGAAGTAAAATTCTTTGAGTTCATAATTCGGGAACAATAATAATAATTCAAGATAAAACTGTTCGAAAGTTTGAACGCTGTTGTGTTCCCGGCCCTGACCGGCTTCTGTAATCTCATTCTGCTCATCGCATCGTCGCAAGTTGACTCTCAATCTCAACTAAAAGTGTCAATTCTCCTATTTGTCGATCGAATGAAAGAGTAATTTGAGGAGAGATTGGATATTTAAAGCTGGCGAAGAGGTCAATAATTTGAGTGAAAATATATGAAATGAATTTATGAGAACACCAAAGGATCAATTTTGGCATCTCGCGAAACAGCCAAGAATATAATGGAAACAAGGTACCTACGCAAAATCTTTATCGCATCGTACACGTAACGAATCGTGGGATAGCCATATGAAGTTGACTGGGGTTGATTTCAAAAGATACACTTGATTAAGAGGGAAACTTACAGTACAAACGAGTCTTGGCCTTGGCTTCTTCCGGATACACTCTAAATTTTATTTGACTCTAATTGTTTCACCAAAATCAAATTAAGGTACCTAATTTAGTCATGCACATAACTGCAAATCTGACGATAACATAATTTATATAACGCTTCTCAAAAAAGTTATATTATGATATTTGGCATATAAGTAAATGACATTTTCTAAATTCATACTTAACTTTTCTCAGGATTTGGTCCGGGATCCTTAATATCATTGATGACAATTACCTCACAGTACACGCAGACTATTTTGAGGCTAACCACCCAACTTGGCAAGAAAATGATTCATGCACCCGCAGCTGAAAGAAATAAGGATGCAATATTAAATGTACTGCAAGAAACATTCCCGAAAAATCAACAACTGAAAGTGCTAGAAGTGGCAAGCGGAACTGGACAACACGTATCACATTTTGCAAAAAACTTTCTTTCAATAGAATGGCAGCCTACAGAAGTTGATGAAAGGTGTCTAGAGAGCATACAAACCTTTATCGACGTGAACCAATTAAAGAATGTGAAAAAGCCCGTAAAGTTAGATGTGACATCCGATGATCTACCGAATGAAATGAAAGGCCGATTTCATGCTGTATATTGCGCAAATATGATTCATATTAGCCCGTGGAGAGCAACTGAGGGGCTTTTCTCTACTGCAAGCAAATGTTTAAAGGAAAATGGACTTTTAATTACATACGGACCATATGCTGTTAATGGAGTGCTTACCCCAGAGAGTAATGTCAATTTTGATGCGGGATTGAAACAACAGAATCCAGAATGGGGTGTACGAGATTTACGAGATTTGATTACGCTGGGAAATATGCACAAACTTGAATTTATCAAATCAACCGACATGCCAGCGAACAATAAGATCCTTTTGTTCAAAAAAGTTTTATAAATAGCAACTATGTTGGGGTTTAATGCTAAGAATTCAATAAAGTCTATGTATATTTGCAAAGATTTACAATTTAGAAAGCATTGAACTTTATTTTGAAGAGGAAAACAGTAATATAAATATAAAACTGTACAGCAGCTACGGCCTACAGCCTAATATATAATTGTGTATCAACATATATATGTACAAACAAACTATACCTTACCTTCTATATATAATGAATAGTGCGCATTTAATACGCCACAGGGATTCCTTTATATTCAGTCCCATTGGAAATCACTCTAGCTGCCAGTCATATATTTTGTCATCTTCAAAATTCTGAGATCTGTATAAAATTCTAAATATCGTCCGTAGATATTCGTACATCGGCGTTTCTTTGAAATTAAGCTGTCGGCAGTGCGTAAAATATTTTTCAAATTCTTTGGGCTGTCCCTAAAAATATTAAGTACAGAAATACAGAATCTTTATAAAAGAAATCCAAACATCGCGATCGTCAGTATTTATTTAACAAATGTAATACTTACGTACTTTGCATAGCTCTTGGATACTGCAAGATTGTTTCATTTTTCTTATTTCGCCATACTCGCGATCCAGGCTCCAAGATTTGCTACCACTAGGTTTAACAACTTTATCCCAAGGCAGTTCGCCGTTGAGTAAATAGATGAAAATATATCCAAGAGATTCCATGTCATCTCGTCTACTGTAAAGTAAAGTGAAGGTAAATGTGACATTATTGACATGGTTGTTATTTTATTGAATTAAATAATGGCAACTTCGGCAAAGTCCCTTTTGGTGCAAACATTTTTCTGGGGCGTTTTTTGCCACACCCTTATACTGTACGTTGTATACTTTGTCGGAAAACCCACCCTTATCAAAATGTTTGCACCAATTTTTGAAATATTCGAAGTGCCAGAAAAATATTTGCACCATAAAAATGTTTGCACCAAAAAGGGACTTTTCCGAAATTGTACTCTTATCTATACCCTAGCTAAATAATCAACGCAAAGAATTTTAGAAACTTTTGAAGTATTAAAATTGCACATACCTTGCTTCTAATCCCAATTGTGCATTTACAGATAGGAAACGTGGAGAACCAATAACCCTTTTGTTACGTTGATCAGGCATATGATCATTCCGATTTACTATATATTTTTTTGAGAGACCGAATTCACTGATGTAGATCTGAAAATAATATTTTTGCTAATCTATCATTCAAACATAACATAATATATTATATAATTGTAATACGTACTACAGATATATATATAGCATAGCGAGTTTCACACGCACCTGCTGCCGTCATATGCACAATGTGCATGCATATTAAAATTATCATGTGCTGCTGCTACTGCGTTAATTAAATTAAAACGTACCTGTACCTCACTGTCATCTACTAAAAAGTTTTCGGGCCTAAGATCCCGGTGTATAAATCCTTTGGAATGTAGATATTCAACTCTAGTCAACATTTGATCAGCGCAAAGTAGCACAGTTTTTAGGGTAAATGGTTTCACCTTGCAGATAAATGCATCCTCCAGAGAAAAAGGCAAATGCTGCAGAACCAAATATTTTCTTCCTTCGTCATCACAAAAATACCTAGGAAATTTTAAAACCCACTTCATTCAATATTAATTAAATTAATTGTGTGACCTACATAATGATACATATGACATAATATTGTATCTTTACCTATTATTATTATAGATAATTATTATAATCTTTTGCAGTGCAATTGCAAGTATAGTCTTGCTAGACTACGAACTAATTAAGCATTACTAGTTGATAGTTAGAAAAACTAATTAAATGTACTTTAATATATTACGAATTCCGTCTCCGCCCTTCAGAATTTTATACACTCTTCTTTCGTACTGCAGTTGAGGGTACTCCACCTTTCCGTTTTCCATTTTGATCCACACTATCTGAAAATATGTGCAACCAACACATTAGGCACAGGCATATATTATGTTAATGTTTATCGAAATATTACATCTTGCTGAAAAAAACTGTGGTGCAAATTTTGCACCGCAAACACTTTTGGAGCAAACATTTTTTTGGTTATACTTACTGTTTAACAATTTCAGTTCGTTTTAAAATAATTAAGTTAGATTAGGTTTCGACAAAACGGCGCGATGCGCCCGTTTTTTGTCACACCCTTATACTGTCCGCTGTATAGTTCGTCAATCGTACGTACGTAGAACCAAAAAAAAATTTGCACCAGGGACTTTGCCAAAATTGTACTCTTAGCTATACCCCAACCCCAACCCAACAAATAATAAAAACAAATCTAGTTCATAGTTATTCAAAATTCAAAAGAAATGAATACACGTTACATACCTGTCTCTTCTTTGACGAAGTATCTATAGCTTCACATCCGTTTGTCCCAAACCAGTCTAGAACCTTATATCGTCGATCATAAAGATAAGCTGGCAGACCTGCTACTGTTGATACGGACGAATTTGATGGGCTTGACTTTGCCATATTCATTCTGAAAGTTGAAAGTATAAAATAAAATTAATAGCCACTTTTGTCAAACTCAGCTAACAGCTAAACCAAACACGCAATTACTAACAAAATATTAAAATTAGAAACTAACAAAATATTAAAATTTGAAATTAGAAACTAACAAATAAGGTAATACTTGATACATCTGTTATCTGTATCTGTCTCCGTACTGGATTATCTAACAAAGGTAATATACGGCAACGGCACAGGGCGACTACTACAGCGGCAGAGAAGACTGACAAATTGACATCCAGAGCCAGCGAGGATGCGATGCGATTTTGAGAAAAGAATCAACTTTAGGCAAGTAAAAAGATATATTATTGTACAATACAAGATACATTGATACGTATACACAAAGTACATGCAGTAATGCAGGGTGTCCTAAAGCTTGAATTCAAAATGAAAGTATTTGTGCAAGGTTTAAGCGGTGTTTCTATGTAAAAAGTGAAAGCAAATGATTCCGTATCCGTATATGGAGAAAGCCCACATTCAGGCCCAATTACTTAGGTTGATGTTTTCTCAGCTTTCTTTCACCCGCCCAAAAATACATTTACTAATCTAATCTACATACCATATTTATAGAATTGAGTCGTAAGTACCTTGCTTTCATTTAGACATTTCAATATTTCCCATTTTATGTATTTTTACTTTCTTGCACATTTTACGAGTACTAACTTCACATTTCATGTGTTTTAGTTATTTATTAACAAGTTATGCGCAAGTAACTAGTACGTACCTCCCCTGAAAAAGTTAATACAAATACCTATATACTTTAAAACATTTGGCATTATTTCAAAATTGTAATCACACACAATAAATAGGAAATATATAGCACGATCTCAAATTCTCGACCCCACCGGCTCGGCTAGTTCACACTTCGCATCGCAATACAAATGTACAATAAAATATGTTGCACCTCCACTTTACCTATAGCCTGCAGTCTGTCTGTAGGCAGTTTAATCTTACTTATGCATCGTCACTAATGCTGTTTTATATTAAACAATTCCTTATTTGGCCACACTTAAAAACATTTCATAATTTTGATATGAATGTCCAAGTAGAGATAGTAGCAAATACAAATAGTATTACTTTAAAATAAGGGAAAACCCAAGTCCAAGTATACACGTGTTAAATACAGTAGATACAACGTTTTGTGTGGAGCTTATGTAATGTAAATACTGCAATTATATTTATTTACACCTACAGAAATCTGTAACACTTTGACTTTTTGTATTCTCATGTACTACAACGCAACGGTAATACCATTGTGTTGTACTCAACACTTAAATATTTATATATTTAATATATATAAATATAAATATTATATTTATATTTATACATAAATATATAAATATAAATATTTATATATTTATGTAGTATATAGTAATAGTAGAATAATCACTATATTCATGCATCCTTATCGTCAATATGTGTTGTAGCGCATAAAAGCTTAAGATTGTATAAATATTCAATTGTTATAAAGGGTGAGGATTCTACTAATATTTACCAGTGGACCACTGGTCTTTCTTCTAATTGAGAAAGGTATCTAAATATGTATTTTACTGTTCGTCCCCATGTAGGTTCCTGCAATTTCTGCTACAGTACTGTAGCTAAACAACAGTATTAACACTAACTACAGTTTAACTCCTATGATCACTGTTGTATACTATCTGTATATTTATTGAATGGATGTTTTGCCTTTGTGTAATATAAGCTAAACATAAAGTTATTTCCTTATTACCTAAATACCTCTTCTGTTCAGAGAATAATGGATACCTTTGATTGGCTTGGGGCCTTGATAGGTGCTGTTAATTTGCATCGAATTGAACTAACCATGATATATAGTAAAGCTAATCTTTGGATTTATGTGTGTAATAATAGCTCCAGCGAGATAAATTGCTTAAAATTATGATTAGGGCAGCTAAACGATGAACGATAAAAAGTGAGCTGCATGCAATATAGATAACTACACGTAGACATATTTTTTCTATGTACTTATTTGTAAGTGAGAGTGAGGTATAATTTGTTGTATGGTGCATGAATATGCTTGCTACCTGCTTAGGAATATTACGTACAAATGATGGAGTCAACTTACTAATTAACATAATTGGATTTTACATATAATGATAATTGTATGAAGCTGTCATTTACACTTAAACTGAATAATGCTATTACTAATGCATAATACACGTTATACGTATCAACAATAATTACTAAAACCACGCTAAAGCGAATGTCTGCCCAAACGGATTATCTGTAGCTAAGTACAAAGATTGAAGATCATAATAAATTAAACAGGCATTCACTACACAGTCCATGATACGTATGCAGACCAGAACTTCTTTGTTGTTTCGTTTGTATACAAATTGCACGTGATGCGTTTTTCATGGGTTAATTGATTAATGTAAGGGCAATAAAAATTCTACAATGTGGTGATTAACGTCTGACGTCATTAGCATAATCAGTTTGCTTTAATTGCAATAATTCAAATTAAGAACAGTTTGGCACAATGAATAATTGTGTTGTATAGATGTAGTACAATTTAATGCAGTAGTACGCTGGATAGTTCTAGCCAACGTCAATTAAATAATGCCAGTTGCTAATTCCTTAAACCGGGTCATAAAAAGGTTTCATAACTGAGTACCGATGTACCTACTAGTTAGAGTCAGTCAAATATTCGGATATTCATTGCCAGATACAGATCTGTACCATTATGAACAATAAAAGATGAGAAATATCTTATCTTAGCTGCAATTTATAATTTGCATTGTTTTGCTTGCTATATAGTTACATTTATATAATATCATAATTGGGTGTACTGACTGTTACTACCCGTAGTAGTTGACTTAAAAAGCAGTAGTAGAGACCAATTTTTCCTTAACTAAAGGGCAAATATTTATTGTAATTGCTGTCACCTACACACACACATCTAGTTGTCCTAAAGCTTACGATTAGCATATTTAGTTTATCAACCATAGTTAATTAAATTTTTTTACATATTTTGCAACAAACGTTGTGAAGTGCATTTTGAAATGGAGAAGTGGCAATGGACTGCCCTGATCCTGTGTGCCTTTGGAGTTTTAATCGAGTTTCGACCTTCAGAGCCATTTTTCATAGAATATGCCATTGAGCACCGGAATTTCACCGCAGAAAAAGTATGTTTATCCGTTACGAACGAATTATAACATTTTTGTAAACAATTTTGATTTAAACATAGATACGTATGTATTTAATTTCATTTTTAGTTAATTCATGAAATCCTACCATCAACAACCTATGGAAGTTTCTTCAGTCTTTCAATACTGTTGTTTATAACTGATTTCTTGCGATATAAACCTGTAATTATTTTTGGTGCTGCTGCCTCTATTGCAACTTGGGCTATAAGTATTTGGGCTTACGATACTGACAGAAATGCAGAAGTAAGAAAGAACTACCTTTCTCTTAAGTATACTACACGAATACTGAATACTACTCGAATATGCAAATCACTATGTAGTTAACAGCTAAATACATATTATCATTGTGTCATATACAATTATATCTTGGGGTATAATTTGTAATTTCGTAAAATAATGTAGAAAACAAAGTGAAACATGAATTTACTCCAAGCTTTGGGTTACCTACAGACCAAAATGTAAAAATTATGTAATAATACGTTTTTTTAGATTCGCCAAGTTGTGAGATCTATCGCCCTATCATGCGAATTGGCATACCTGACTTATATGTACGCAAATGTGGAACGAAAGAACTTTAAAGCCGTCACATCGTACATACATTCTGCCATACACATAGGACAATTTTTTGCTGGTTTGGTTGCTCAAGTCCTAGTTTCGACAGACACGATGAATTACTACCAATTAAATTATTTAAGTCTTGGAGGAGCATCAGCAGCCTTACTTGTTGCATTTCTGCTACCGAAACCAAAACGATCGCTCTACTTTTACCCAAGAGCATCAATTGTTTCCACAAATGTTGCAGAGATGATGCGAATACAATACATAGCTACACAACAGGCTAACGAAAAAGGTGAAGGCTTTGATTCGGAAAGCATTCAAGAGCCCGCAGAAATTGAGAAACCTAAACTAAATTTTCCACAGAGAATCAAAAAAGCTTGTAAAAGATTTGCAAGAGATTTTAGGGCAGCATATGGCAACAGATATGTTCTCAAATGGTCTATTTGGTGGGCATTGGCCATGGGGGTCTACTTACAAGTAGTGCTATTCTCGGAACCTCTTTGGAGGCTCATTGAACAAGAGACTCACCAAAAAGTGTATAACGGTGCTGTCCATTCCTGTCACGGACTGTTGGGTACGAGAATACATTTTAAGTTATTCATAAAATAAATTAGTCAATTACATTAACTGACTACTATTTTGCAACGTGTAACATTTTGATTCGTTTTTAGCATCCGTACTCAGTATTGGAGTTAATTTCATCAAATTCCCGTTCCTAAAATGGGGAGAAGTGTATCTAAGCGGGATTTCATTTTTACAAGCTGGAGTGTTAATAGCCATGTCACAAACTTATGATCTCTACCTTATCTACAGTTGCTACATTGTTTTCGTCATTTTATTTGAAGTTATGATCATTGTTGTAACGTAAGCTGATTCTGATTTTATTTATATAACAGTTATCTATAAATGAACACAATATTTAACAATTCTGTATGAAACTTATGGCTTATCGGACAAAGTATAAAAATTATTTTATTTTTAGTGCTGAAGTTGCAGAAGGAATAAAAGATGACAGCGAAGCTTTCATATTCGGCATAAACACTCTAGTAGCATATCTGATTTACGGGGTAATGTCCTACGCCATGTTAATGGAGACTGACTATAAAAAACGCCGAGTAGATCTCCGAGATGGATTTTTAGCGTATGCGCTATATTGTGGTCTTTTGGGATTTGTATTTATTATTCTTGCCATCCAACATAGGAGCAAGTCATACAGTATTGGCTCGTCTTTCAGAAGACAATTTGAAAACAATAATAATAATGAAGTAAGTAATGATCCATTATAGGTAAAAAGGAAAAAGTTATGTATTTTAAGCGTGTATGTGGATATAGTTATATATATATTATGTAATTAAATGTAGGTAAACTACTGATAACATTTTATATTAGTTTGGAAGTTATTGGAAACAATCGCTCGCTTAAAAAATGTGAAAGCTCCAGGTTTTTTCTATTTAAGTGGTTAGGGAACATAGAGGTTGGATAAGCATTGTAGCTATCAACTACATGAATAGCACAGTACTTATAGGATTGTGTTCTTACTTACAGAGGTATTTAATATTTACCTGTAATAAGATGTTTCTGTTTGTTTTATGTCTGACAATAAAATTTTAAAAAAACCTTTGTGCACACCAATTGTATTGTGAATTGCATAATTTATCAGCAATAGTCTCATTTTATTTTTTACAATATAGTAATGTTCCATTCCGAATACGGCAAAACATAATTATTAGTCTCACACAAGTAAGTAAGCGTAAGGTACAATGCATTTAATGAGATTAGCAATTGGAACACAACATTAGTAATTGCGAGGCTGAATTAAATACATCAATAATGTCAGTACGCAGCTAGGTATCTGTAACTAATGTATATTTAATATTATCCTTACACGTATTTCTCACTCTTCATAGAGCTATTGTATATACTACATTTAAATATCATATTCTATTTTCAGATATTTATGGTGTAGTATCTTCTCTTCGCCCTCCAGCACTATTATTGAAGGTATACAAAGCTATTAATGGATTTTGTAGAGTGATATCGGTATCTTCATATAACGCAATAATTACATTTATAATGTGTCGAATGGGTTATTTATAGACAATTTTACTACTTCGTGTTATAGTAGCCCTGAAAAGGAGTAATCAGAAAGTATATATAACATGCGTAGCATACTAGGTAACATTGTACATAGTTAAATTGCTTTTATGTCCAGGCAGTTCAAATGGATCAAAAGTAATTTAAAACTTACAGATTACTGCTAGGACGATAAGTGTTATTGCGATGCCCATGATAATCCAGATCTGAAACAAACAAAATAGCAACGTGCAATACAGATATATATTAATTAATCTCATACTCTCCATCTGAGTTAATACTCTATCTAATATTAGTACTGATACTAAATAACCATTGTAAGTTCATAGATAGTTGAGGTTTTATCTTCATAGGGTCCGCAATTTTAGAAACAATAAGACCACACTCAGTATTGACAATATAATAATATTAGTAATTATTTGCTTAGCACCTCTACGTACTAGTATGTGATATATGTAGTATTTTAATTACAGCAAATATATTGTAAAATGGCTAAAAGTGTAAAAATGAGCAGTACTCACAGACACATCTATTTTACAAGTACTTTAGATACCCATCAAGTAGATAGTTACATACATCATCGTAATACAACGGCATGCACAAAAGAGCAATCGTGGCGGAACTGCCTAGATATTTATTTTATACTTATGCATGGTAATACTATAATTATGGTATATTCATAAAATAAACTATAACTATTAACTATTTTATCGGATTTAAGAATGATAATGTGAAAGTTACCTTGTAATGTTCAAAACATTGCCTTTTCCTCAGTTTTGATGTCCCAGTGTGAAACTCATTTGCTTTTTCAGCAAGCGTTTCTAAATTAAATCAAGTAGACAAGTCATGAAATGCAAAGTTAGTTGGATGAATGTATTTAGGTAATGGCTTAGTTTGAGTCTAAGGTTACAACAACATTATTGGCACATTTAGGAAGGTAAGTATTCTCACACAAAAATTGGACTGAAGTTTAAACATTTACTTAGGGGGAAAGCATGCACTCGCTTCTCAAATCGTTCATTTTCGTATTTATTCTGATAAGAGAGAATTTGACATGTACTATTTATATAAGGTTCTTTATGAATTAGAGAATTTAAATGAAAATCAACTTTAGATCACCTCCTCGTTGTTCCAATTCGGTTAGTACATAATCCCTTTCCAAGACACTGACCGTATTGGCCTTCATTAAGTCCACGACCTTCAAGTAAAAACAATCATACATTTCCTATGTTGTAGATACCTGCTTACCTATATGTATGGAGGTATGACACAAATTAACTAAATTAAGTTGCATGGCACGTAGTCAAGAAGCTCTAGGAATTAATCTACCACTACAGGAGTAGTAAGTATTAAACACAATAATATGATTTTTCATAATGTACATTTTTTACTTAATGTATGATTGCAATTTATCTATTAAGTAAATTACATAATATTTTGAAGACAAACCTCGTCGACTTGCGCTTGTGTGTTTTCAAATCGCTTTTGAGCAACCATTTGTTGTGGAGTTCTTGTTCTTGTTGGTCTTGTAATCTCATTTGCTTGCCAAGAGGTAGGTATCCATCCTGGAGGGGGCTTTTCATAATGCGAATGTGTAGCAGACCTAAATATGACAACTTGCAATTAATTTAGTAGGCACTGGTAATAACGACAACGAGTATGTGTAGTTAGTATTTAGTGTGGTAAAATATTACACAGATTCAAGAATGTGAGGTTCATGTATCACTGTCAATGACAAATAAATTTAGAAATTGTGTTTCTAAAACGGGGATATGAAGCGTGGTAATTTTCACCAACTGTTTATACTGTTTATACAGATACTTCATATAATACATATTTATATTTAAGTGCTTGATATTTTAATGCATTTTACATATAACTAAGTATATATTTGTGAATAATAGGTAGAATAAATAATAATAATAAAGTGGTAATAATAAACTGGTATAGTAACCACTATAAATGACCAGCGAAGGCATTTTTAGTAGAATCGCACATCGCCCCACAT
>JAQFYC010001670.1:0-31944 GCA_034694165.1 Tomocerus mixtus | reverse complement strand
ATTATTTTATTGTAATAGTAATTTACAGAGAGTTTGTTTGGGAACTTTAACCTGCATTTCATTTTAACAACAAAAAATCAATCGTGTGATAATTTCTGTGCAATTTATAGCCATTTATTTATTTTGCTTTGCTACCAATTGTGTCTTGCATTTGGTTTCGTTACACCTTTTTAAAAGAAGCATATAATAAAACATAGATGGTAGGACAAATACACACGAATGCTTTTTGAACTTTAAATACTACTAGGATATTTCAGATCCAACACTGCTCATTCTTGTTTCTCTACTAAATATGTAGCTCCATAAATTATGTTTGTGCAGTTATGTAACGTCTTTAAACTGGTAAATGGAATTATGAGATATTGGAGGTCAAGGATACTTTCTCAGTAGGCGTTTAAAATTTGTAACCTTTAGCTTTGCGACGGCAATGGAAAAAGATTTACTCGTATTTTTATTGCAAAAGAAAAAAGGATAAATAAAATCAATTGAGCATAGACAGTTTTGCAGAAATGTATATTATTATAAATATTTGATTGGGTATAGGTTTAGACTCTTTAGACTGGTTATATATCTATCCACTTATTTAATATTGGTTCTTACTGCCTCCAAATTATGTTCTTCAAACAAGGACGAATTGATCCTGTATAAATTGTACATCTGTAAATATGCACAATGCACACATATATTCTACATGCACTGTATTATAAGTATATGGTAACATGTTCTGCGTTTATGCAATTTATTTTCTTCAAATATTAGTATGTATAAGAATGCTATCTTGCTCATTGTTAGCTACACAAGGAGTTACGTGTATCTTGCGTTGAGCTATATAGTACATTACATACATTCATATTTGAATAGCTTTACCTTAAACAGTAGATGAAAAGTCAAGTTTCTATTCCCTATCTACAGAAGCAAACAAATGGTTACTTTGTATCGTTGAGTCATACTGTACTATGCTAATTTATAAGTAAAGGGAGTTGCTGAATGCAAATGTAATAAAAGAGAAGGTAGAGTAAAGACAAGAATAATGACGGTGACTTGAGAAAAGAAAAATGTTATTATAGCAAGGAAGAAGAGGGTAACATCGCCGTAGGTATTCTAATAGCAACCGGTAAATTTTTCTACATTTCAAATTCGTAGATAAGTCCAAATTAATAGGGAATCTGATCATTGTGTTACCTTTTCAAATAACTATACACACTACTAATATAAAAATTGTAGTTAGCTTATTTTTAAATGTAGTGTTTTCCATAATGTTAATAATTTTGTTATTGACATGTTCTGAAACGATTTATTTAAAATTCGGCATCTAATAGCTCTTGACGGTATACATGATGTATCAGTAACCTTGTAGGCAGATCGGAAGAAATATATTCATTTGGAGGGAAACTATTTGCTTTTAGGGAAATTCTGTAAAGAAAGTCAAGTAAAACGTAACTAAATGAAGTCAACTGAAAACACGTCAAATCAATCAGCTTACGGTAAAATGAAGTGAAGTAAACCGTTTTAGTTTTACTGATATGCTTATACTACATACAATTAGATATTATAGGTATACTACATATGTATGTTACCCAACTTTGTTCTGTCACATGCAGGGATGCAGGTACGTACTCCGTGGATGTTCATTGACATTAAAGACACACTTGAGGTTTGTGAGGTGTTTGCTTAAAAAGAATAAGCAATTCTTGTAACTTTGACCCATAGAGGAGAACATAATCCAATGCATAGAAAACTATTTGTGGGAGCTAGCAAAACTACGAGTGATCATGAAAAATGCTAAATCAGCAGGTTAAAGGTTAAAATTATCTATAGGTATAATGTAAATGAAATGATAGAAAGTAACAAATGTATTCCTAACATAACTCAGCAGGTATGACGTAAGCAATTGCTTATTATGGTTGATCTGTGATATTTTAATACGCATGCATGTATTGTTTCATGAAATACGTGTGCGTAGATATGAAATGATGATAAATATGCAAGAAACGAATGTAAATCTAAATAAAGATTGCTAAATATTAAATGCATAAATATATCATATACTGAATTAAATATGTCTATTGTCTATTAATTAAGTAAAATGTGTATGTAAATAAAAGGAAATATAAAACACAATGTTATATGGTAAATGTTATAATGTAAAATATTTCAAAAAACAATTACAGTGCGCAACTCTGTAAGAAAAATGGAGAAGTGACACATGCACCCTTTTTCATGAACGTACCCCGTAAGTTACATAATTACGTACCTATATTAGTTAGTCAATAGTGGAAATATAAACAATTAAATTCTATTCAATACCAATGACTAACACTGATACTGATCTCATAATTAACTAAACATAAGTATTTATCATGCCCCGATTATCCAAATTATACAGGCTACAATATTTTTCGGCTATTCACGAGGAACTAAAGTGAAAGTAAACAGTGCTTTCCTCAGCTAATCTGGTTCAGATTCCTGCCCGACAAGTAAAGATAAGAGATTCCAGATTAACAATATTGTGTGTAAAATTATTGGTAAATAAAACTGTCTTCTAGCTTAAATGTGAATCTTCTAGTGACAGTTTTAAGAGTGGTGAGTTATTAACTGTAAGTTTGGAATGGACAGGCTCGGTTGTGATATTGGATATCTAGTCAACTATTTATTTAGATAGAAAATGTTGTTAGTAATATGTTTGCTCTAATACAAAAATAATATGGATTGCTATTACACTATTAATTGTGGCACTTAATAGTTAACTTAAGTGGCAAATTGAGTAATTAAGGTATTTACTATACTAAAATAAAGAATTTTAAATGGGGATTCAGTATAGGATTATTGTGAAATCCTAAATAAGGTTATATCGAGCTGAAAAATATTCATATCAGTATTTATACAACTTTCCTTTTCATACTATCTGTAATACCAATTTTAGCATTCTATTACATAAAACTATAATTAATTGCGGTTAAAATAAGTAGCGATTCTTTGCTTAGGTGGGGTGTTTACGGTGCTTAGCAGAGTAGCAGAAGTAGGTAGCTACATATCGCTTTTACATATATGTATGTATTTCGAAATAAAATATTAAAAATACAAAAATAGTCTGCAATTAATTTACAGAGGAAATATTAGTAGGGTTATAAGAGATATAATAATGTACTTTCATGTATTCATGAAAAGTGTCGTTTTGTGAAAATTATGTATTGTTGTGGCGAACAACGCTAATAATATAAACTTAGTAAAACAGAAATACGAAAATAATAATAATAAATAATATTGTAAAACTGAGATTGCATAAGGTACACACATAATGATAAACTACACAAACCAGCCTCACATGCTCGGGCGGGTTCTAAAAAATTGACTATCACTATTTGTGAATGTTAAATATAAGAAATACTTACTATAAATATATGTACTACTATAAATATAACTGTATACATAATAGTTCCGTATGTGTAATACAGGTTTTTAGTAAAATTGTCCTGAAACAAATAGTTGAAAAAAGAACGTACGTATATAGTAAATCCTTTCATGTTACATGTTCATGTCTAGCAAAAAATATACATAGTACTCAATAAAATATACATTTTTGTGGAATTGAATAACGCACTATTATGTAACACTATCGTTACTAAAGTTGGTCTTGTGAAAACGTTAGGTTGTAATAAAAGTATGTATTAAAAATATGAGAAATGGGAGTGAATAATTGTTAGCATTAATTTATTTAGTGATTCATACATCTATCCAGCAAGATTAAATAAAATAATTTGTGGCAATTCAGTAAACAGATGCATAAATACTAATTCTACATCAAATAATATTTTTTCATATTGAAAACACTACTCTTTACGACAAACGACTTATAATTTCGTCGGGAATGTTTGACAGCTCTGAATTGTGCTTGATATTACAAAAAATTTTGGTTTGCCTCAACAAGAAAGAAAGCTGCATCATAATACATAAATATATATGTATACCTTGTTATTTTTCTCAATGCTAGAATTAAAATAATATGGAATAGTCTTTGTATTTGTAATATATCTAAGGAGATTATACATACAGAATACGCAGCTACTTTTGACAAGTTCCTACCTACTTGTTATGGTCTTGTACGCTTATGGAATGGCATTATGCATCTCTAATTTCTCCAGCCAGGAGAATGTGAATTACGGTTTTGAAGAGCAATTTCCGTAGTGGAATGTTACAGGTTGCAGTTTCAAAGAACTACAATAATATAAAGTTAACTTGCGGTCCACATGTCAGCCCATGTCAGCCCACTCAATGAAAATATACGACGCAATACGTATTTATTACTCATGATCACATACATAGGTCTCGTAGTTATACTTTTCTCATCTTTTTCATTCTGGCCAAGATCCATTCTATGAGAGGACTTCCTGGCGTAGTTAGTCAGGCAGCTGTAAAACCAAGGATTTTCCATCCATGAAACTGGAAATAGTAAATAATTATTTGGTAATATTCTTGTAAATACTTATAAAGCAAAAAATCACTATTTTGCGGAAATTAGTATTTATGGAACGAAAAGTTTCTACATTATATCAGGAAAGTTTGGGCTTGCTGGGGGAAATTAGAATCTTTAGCATGCTTTGCCAGCAGACCAGAAGGTAATTCAGAGGAGGAATGCAGACAAGAAGTGGAATTGTAGAAAATTTTAAACTGCAATACATAATAAGTAGCTTCTCATGCATGTACAATAATACTTATATTAACTGTCTCTTCTTCTACAGAGAGATAACAATAACAATAATATAATAAATTGGAACTACGAACTACAATAAGCCTAATCTAAGTAACATAAGTAATATAATAAGTTAGACGAATTGGAGTTGGAGCTAAGATAGTCCAAGATTCTGGAAAGTTTTGTTGTTTCGCCAAACGAGTTGAGTTCACTTTCGCTGACAGTAGTTTCCGATTCGGTGGTGAAAGCTATTAAGTTATATCAGAGTACAATATTAACCCACAATAGATATAATAGACACAAATACTGCATAGATATTACTACTGCATGGTAATATATTTAAGTATAGCATACACTAGCATATTTAGTAGACGGATAGAGAATTATATCTTAGTCAATTTCCAGCGGTTAGTTGATGACTATTTGTGCTGTTGAGAAGAGCAACAACACTGCATCCTCCTTATGCGACGAAACGAACCAAGCAATAAACCCACCTTTAAGACTCTCGATTCTTCCTAATCTTCTTACTTGCTCATGTACCTATCTCTTTTCCCCTTCTTCAAACAACAATGTTAATCCTCTTTCTGCTAGTCAGACGGAGCCAAAGCAAGTCAAGTCATTCGAAACTAGCAGTGCTTCTATTTGCTAATGCACTATAATAGTGTAATGGCTTTCTTATGCTCAGCTTCGCTCTCCACTGTATGTATACCACAGAAGATGAGTAATTTTATTTAGATATAGCACTTTTTGCTCATATAAATTACTTAAGGACGCTGTTATTCCGCCTAGCAATCCACTTTTGGAAACTTTTGCCCCCGATCTGTGGTATGGCAAGTCGAGCGGAATCCCCATTCAACACAAACCCGAGTCAGAGAGAGAGAGAGAGAAATGACATGAGCATTTCTCTAATGTATTTCCCATCTTTTGTTTCTTTCCTTGGATACCAATACTAGACTATTCTACTGTCCTTCCCCATGCCTTCCGTTGCCAATGACCTGAAATTTCGACCTTTGAAAAATACAAAAAATCGTTCGCATATCTTGTATCAAGTTCTAAACGGTTCTGGTTCATTGGATTTTAAAGTAGTTGGGCTCAATGAATTTCTGGATTGACTGGCTAAAAATTTCTGGCAGGAATTTTTGATCATTTACCTAATATAAGTTTGATTGGAAGTTATGTGAAAGAAAAGGGCAAAAACTGATTGTCTGGATGTAATATGGGGTGTTCAAAACTTTCAGTGCCAACGTATCGAAAATTCCTACCAACAATATATAGCCAGTGAATCCAGGAATTCATTGAGCCCAACCACTTCGAAATCCAATCAACCGTTTAGAACTTGATACAAGATATTCGAAAGTGTCTTATATATGGGATATCCTATGGCGACCTTTTGTGTCGCCATTGTGATTCTCTAAACCTTAAAAATCATTTATTATTCACTAACTAGTTTTATGTAGAAGATTCCTTGATAACTGGTTAGGATCACATACATTTATATATGTATTTATTTGTATTTACACACATACATTTACTAATGTATGCACATAAATAGTTAAACCTTCGCCAGAAGGTTACGCTGTGAGTATTTCAACAACTTAAACGGAAGTAAAGATGTCCACTAATAAGTTCAAAGAAGCAAAGCCTCAAGCACTGTTACTCTACTTAGCACCATTTATATACGTACATATAAGTACCTACGAGTTCCCGGCATGTTCCCGGCATCAATCATTTATTATTCCTGAATTTTAATATTTTTAGTGTGGGCAACTTTGATACAATTTTTGTCTAATTTTCATCATATTTCATTTAAAATACATGGGATTAACGCAAACCTTTCTAATCAGATGCTTTATCTGAAATTACATAACTACTCCAATCATAGTATTTATTTATTTTATTCATTTAGATAAGCCAATATTTGGTAAACGGCATATCTCGAACCCTTAAAGTTTGTCTGCTAGACAAGAAAAAATACTCATCCCATAAAATAAAAAATAAATACATATTTAAATACTAAGTTTTACGGAACGACAAAAATACATACATGGTAAAGTTTTTGCAATGAAAAACATTCACATCTAGAGAACGACAAATTGATATATCTCGATGCTCTCCAACAGTACTACAGTAAACTGACGTAGAAACGAAAGACTCTGAGGGTAAAGTGCTACTTGTCAGTGGATACACACGACAAACCTCCGCTTTGCGTATTACACACAAAAGTCCTGTTCCAGTTCTAATCTGTTCCTTTCACTCAGACACAAATCTAACACAGCAAGCCTGCTTTAGTTGAGTTCTCGGGTACCGTACTCTTCGCTCAGTTTCTCTGTACTACATGAGGCAAGTTCAGAAATATTCGCTCCTCTCGTAATATTGCAATTTCCAGAACTACACATACTCCTGTCCTATTCCACTCGCAAGAAAGAGGAAACAGACTCTACGTTGTTACGCTGCTGTTTCTGCCCCACCCTTGCTCAGAAGTTACTCAACTGCAACTCCAATGAGAATTACCAAACCAGTCAGCTCTGGACTGACGGTAACCTATAGAATTTGTCTTTATATCTCCTACACTACTCACGTTCTGCAGTCAGGGAACTGCACCAACATTCTAGGTTCGGGCAAATTCTGTACACATACAACAATTTCAAGCCAGACCACTTTTTTCTACTTATCACAACTTTACCGTAAATATAAGTTTTCTGAGTAAGTAGGGATATTTCACTACATTAAAACAAGGGATTGGTTAAGTAACAAATTACCAAATAAGATGAAGTCCTTTATAGGCCCGAGGTTTTTTCGTCTATTCAAGAATAGATTCTTTGTAACAAGGCTACCAATCCTATCTCTCTTAGATCTACAAATACTCAAAAGATTAGTAGACAATTATGGTAAATGATTGAGAATCAAAAATCACAGTCAGGGCCCACGCCCAGTAAAGCAATCACAAGCCAGGGAAGCCAGAGGTATTCCAGTTGTTTCTCGGTGTCCATGGTAGTTTTTCTGACGGCAACTGGTTTGGTGGAATGTTCCCGGTGGCAATACTCATTTATTATTCCTGAATTTTAATATTTTTAGTGTGGGCACCTTTGATGCAATTTTTGCCTAATTTTCATCATATTTCATTTAAAATATATGGGATTAACGCAAACCTTTCTAATTGCTTAAACGCCTAGGTAATTTTGCTAAAATAGTTGTATACAAATAGAAATATCTATTTTGTGTTAACTTCAACATTCTGTTGAATGGATGGAATAAAAAATGTTGCAAATTGTACATTGAATTATCGTTCCATATAATATTTTCGGCAGTTTTATTACATGGATATACACATTTAAATTCCTGGATTTCTGTCATTCTTTCCTAATTTACCTTACATAATCACTAACTAATAACGACTTATTGACATAACTGTATTTTACATAAATTATTACAACTGTTAAGACTTTTCTGCGGACACATTAATAACGTGTACCAACAAACAAACAAATAGACAATGCTTTTTAACAGATATAAAATAGTACTTTAAGCATAAACGCATATGGACTTTGAAAAAGTTGATAAAAATTGATAATAGTACTATACCTATATAAATGAAATAGTATGTGGATCATGAATCATTTTGATATTTACATTCACAAAAGATTTATTTGTTTATGGAAAGACGCAGCCGAAGTGGAAACGGGGAACAATAATAAATATAAATGTTTTCCAGGAAAGTGTTTCATTTACATAATTCATATATACATATGGGCATTTATATATATATATATATATTGTGTAGTACTATTAGTAACGATAAGATTTGTACAATTAGGTATATTACATACCGATCTTATTTATTCTAATACATATTTTACACACATAAACCTCCTTAATCTATGTATTTTCAAGTTCTAAATGCATGCACTCAAATATTCCTCAGTATACCCATACTGCAATGTCATTCCAACATCTAATATATTTGTACTAATACTATTATTTTAATTTAATACAATTTGGTAATTTAGTCAGAGTCGCCAACTTACGAAAAGTAAGATGTTTATTAAACATTTTTATTTTGTTTTTGTTATTTCATAATAGTGCTAATTTCTATATATATTAAAAGTTGCCGTGAGGTTAGTAATTATTCCATTACATAATTCTTGGACTAGGTAAACGGCTAATGATTTGACATCATTATTTATTATTTAGTTATCTAGTTATTTACTATTACTAAAATGCACCATAATATTGATGATAACTAGTGTTTAACATTACGCTAACGTAACTAAAAACCGGTTCGATAAAAACTGCTATCTGTACTTGCTTGACGTACCACAAGTACTGTAATGTTGATTTTACGATTTCTCAAATACCAAAAATACTTGTTACAAATTACATACATTACTATTCTCAATAAGATGTACGTAAAGTGGCTGTTACTATTTCGGACAGCTACTATGCAGATTGCAGACAAGTTGCAGAATCTCTCTCAGAATAAAATAAAGCATGAAAAAATTTAAACATAATGTAGGGCTAATTTTATTCTTGGTACCGACATACACCAAGCACACTGGCAAAGTGAAATCACAAAGAATACAGTATACCTAAGTTACATATGTACGTAAAACGTCATTGCATTGGTGTGCTGATCGACATAGTTTGAAAAGCAGACGAAATAAACAACTTATCAAAAAAGTACAGCATGCCTTGACCAATGGGAACTTGCAATTGCATTTTCTACTTTGCTCTAACTCATATGACACGATACCTTATTAGGAGATTTTGAAATTAAAAATAAAATGCATACATTAGAATTTTTGTTATAGATTCACATATATCACATTTAGAGTTGTCATAAGTTAAAATCAGGAGATAAGACTGATAACATTTTAAAAGCTGTACATAAATATATATTGTTGAACAAAAATACTAGTAGATCGGCATAAAAGAAAGTGGGAGTGTTATATTTATATTAAGGTGTTGAGCTAAGTGAGATATAAATTTATGTTGCACTTTGCTTTATGAATTGTTCAAATTATAATTATATGGTCTCCAGCAAAAAATTAATAAATAAATGCAATTAACATTAGCAACGAAAGTAGATTGACCAGTATGCGATCTCATGTACAATCATAGCAAGACCACGATCACCATATACACACGGTTAGTTGTTCCACGATATTATAAATGTTAAAGAAGATTAGGAGAATAACGTGCGTTAAAGTTTCCTTCAACAAATCTCAAGGTTTGCGGGATTTACTCCAGAGTTTTGCTCCCTCAGGCACTGTGACGGAGCGGTTCTTGGTCCACGCTGCCTTTTTACTGTCAGGCATATGGGGACTTGTCGATTTGGCTTTAGGGTCTTTACATGGACCTAGAAGATCAGGAAGCCTGGATGTTGAAGGGCTCTCGCTGTCATATTGTGGGGAGCTCTTTTCAACGGAGGTTGGCAGTGAGAGATCCGATGGTAAACGACGAAAACCTTTGGCCACTGCTGCTGCCGACGACGACGTTTCGGACGCTTCCATTGCTCTCAGTAATTCCTCTTCCCATTCCGTTTCTTTTCTTTCACGCTCCAGCCGCTCTAACTCCCTTTGACGATTAAATGTGGTAAATTCTTCAGCCAAAGGATCCAAATTGGATTCCTGGAAACAATTAAGATACATATTATGGGTTACTAGAACAGAAGGAACCTAACATAGGTATACTATACCCATTTACTTTCTCACCAACACTATTCATGTAGTAAATACCTACCCGTGCCACAGCTTTATTATTGTCTACCCCTTCATTATACTATGTTTTCTACTTTCTGTTTTTAGCTTGTCTCATTTTATAAACGTGCCATTAAGTCAATGGAGTCACCGTATAGATGATTACTATTTTAAGAAAAACGTTTATCACACCGTTTTCTGGCCATTTCCAACATTAAATGTGTTTAAAGTCCTTATTTTTCAAAATAGCACAACGCATGAAAAATTTAGTCGATAAGTATTAATATAGTTTGTTGTTGACTTATTATTTTTGAAATTTTATTATTTAAATAATACTATCTATAGTTGAACCGTTGAACGTTATTAAGAAATGGAATTCTTTTAGAGCGTGCACGACGATTCGACAGGTCAATATCTTCATATATAATATGTGTAGTATATAACTGTGTATAGGATTGGGATTCTTACACACCTAATCTAGAATAATGAAAAGTACAAAAATAAATTGTTACTCTTGAAATGTTACTTGGTGAGTAGTAGTTATGGCTGTAGTGTATTGGACTATCGCTGTTGTAACTCATAAACTGCATCAAATAATGCATAATGTAAGTACTGAAAAATGAAACCGCGGATGGTGAGGACCGGCAGCAGACTTCTTTGCCGAATTGACTATACAAGCGCCCTCCGTTGAGAGACAGAAGGAAAGTAAAGAAAGATTTGTTCTGCTCTTGCAGTGAAAGTCAGCTAGATACCATGGAGGCGCCCTTGGTGAAAGTCTATGCTACATAGTTTGGTTGGAGAAACTTACATACCTACTGGGCATGCATGTGGACACGTCCTTAGATGAGTCCTATAAGTTACTTTTAGATTGTATCTCGCTCGACCAGAAAATTGCTTTCTCTCTTGATCTACCTATCTAGTACAGTACAAGAGAGCAGATTGGATAGCTGCAATATTTGTTAGCTATTTACTATGAATTATTTTTACTCTAGTAGGGTGAGTAGTGAGTAGGTATATGTTTCTCCGTTTGTTCTTTCTTATAAGCAATATGATGCGTGCACTGGAGGAAAGAAGAAAGGGAACTGAAACTGAATCATCTCATTTTCATGGTAATCAGCTTTGGAAAGATGACACGAAATGATTATCATGTAAAGCAGTAATTTAAGAAGCAATTTCGCGAAATTATCATTTTGATGATGTCTATTTACAAGATTAGCTAGAATCTGGTTCATTCTACATTGTAGCTTAAGTTTTTCTAGTCCATCTTTTGGTTCAAAGTCCTTAATCTCGCATAACTGGCTAAGTTCCTTGACTGTTGTTTTGGCGTGGCTTCAGTACGTAATATGACTTATAATCCCAGTTTATATTTGTACTTTTCTTCGTCGTGTATTTTTTGAATGAATGTATTTACACACAGAATGGCTCTAGTATACCCGCACGATCAACGTGAAACTAAAAGACGAAACACTGCACTGTAGAGAACCTACGAATAAGAAAGAGCATTATTTACACTGCATGCATCTTCTAGACATATATTTATATTTCATTCTTCTTCTAATCGCTTATTCTACTTCAATTTGAAAACTCCTTGATTTTAATGAGTTTCTTCTGTTTCAATATTGACAGCAGAGTCCTATATCTCAAAAAAGCATCGCTATATTTATCTAAGAGAAATTAATGACGCAAACTACAAATTTCTGACTTTTTGTTTATTGCGTTTAACCTTTCAAAGGCTCTCATTTTTCATCGAGTATTACATCAAATGTCCGTAATTTGGGCTGTTCTCCTTTGCGAAATTCTTAGGTGACTTGTCTAGGTATTATTATCGTTTGTCTACATGAAACTATGCGTGGGGTGGAAGTTAATATCTCTCCTCATAAGTAGTTCCTACTAATAAGAAATTGTGCTTCTAATATGCAATATCTTTTATGACAACACTGTTTCCTGTCCTTTCCCTGTAAATTTATCTATGGGCGACAAAATGAAATAAGAGGCACGCATAGCTAGGAATTAATAGTAGGGTAAAGTTTATTTGACAGCCAACTACAATGTGTACTATGTAATACCTCTACCTTAGGCCATAAAACAGAAAAGAATGTTGCTTGTGTGTACTTTATATTAACTATTAAAGATTGTAAAACGGAAAGTATTATCATAAGCTTGCTAGTAGTACATTTCCTGATAAAAGACACAGAAGTTATAATAACCTACTACGTACTCAATACAATGTATATAAACCACATTGATATATTATTACTATTAGAGTACATGATCTGTACAAGATAATGCATGTGCAATTGTATGCGCTTATTATATACAGGGATGGCCGAAAGACTTGTATTTAAACTCGCCTAGAGGAGAAAAGAGACATCGGAAACAAATTAACAAGTACATACATATGTGACCGGGAAAAACAGTAATAAGGCATTACCGGTAATGCCTAGGCACCAACGGTAGTGTACCCAAAATTGCAGGTTTTGGATTAAAATGTACCGGATGTTGAATTTCATCATTGTAGTATAATATTTGGTTCCTTTATATGAGACTAATTGAATGGCATATATTCTTCCATATATATTCTTTATAACAATGGAGACAATACTTGCAATAGTCCCAAACAACCATGTTTAAGTGAAAGTTGAACTGTGAGGGACTTTCCTCCCGTCCTGTACCAATGTAATGATATTATTTGTATGTACTATTGGGTTGGTTAGTTTTGATATTTAGTAACATTGACAATATTAAAGGTGCAGTCACATAATGGTGTATAAATCCTGTATTTTATGTGGCGAACCGTGTTGCAGTGTATTTCAAGGTAGAAAATATAATTCAATTGGAAATCAAGAGAAGAAGACTCACTTGTTCAATAAGAGCTGCAGTGGCAGGCGGCGTCTGCAATTCTCTAAGGGAACGTTGTTTGGCCAGACGCTTCTTCTTCTTGTGCAAAGGCTTGCTCTCCACGATCATTTCTGTTAGTACAAGAGAAAGTGATTCACAATCAATCGCAGTGAGAGATGACAAAGATGATTTAAAAACATTGTCAAAGAAATTTACTTTAGTTTACTGTCAACATTGTTATTATGTTTTTTATTTGTACTGATATGTACTTTACTTACCTTCTAGCTCAAAAGTCGGGTCGCAGTTTAAATGTCCTTTCTGTTAATAATAATACAAATATTAATCAAAATTTTTTCCATGGTTGGCTATAATATTTTATTTGTTATTGTGGACAAGGTATTGCTTTACTATTTGTTTACTCTTTCTTTCTACAGTAATCGTAAATGGTAATAACAATAAAAACAATTTCGTATGTAATCTAGCTAATATTGCTGTAGAATATTAGAGAACACCTTCTTAGAAATTGTTTTATTGCCCTACACAAAGAAGTATGCCATGCCAGGCAATGAAATACCTACTGGAAACGGATTTATGCTATTTTGAGGTAATAAATAACACGAAGGAGTAGTATATTGTTTTATTAAGCCATATTAACTACGTCTATGTTTAATATATACTGTAAACCAACTGTAGTACATATATATGTTATACTATAGGAAACTACAAGTTATTATACGTGTCTTTATCTATATTTGTCTTTGTTGATTACTTATGAGAAAAGTATTTATGGGGAGTGCTGAACTTAGAATGTATAATCTACCTAGTTTCTATCAGAAACTAAAAAACGAAAAATCAAACAATATGTCGACGTTTCTCTATTTTCCATTTATTAGGTAGGTACTTTCTACTTAATATTTTTCTTAGGAAAAGTTTCCCCGCTTTCAGTGTTGCAAACTAAACTGACTAAAGTCTTGCCTTGCCTATTAGTACAAAAAGCAGATTCCGCATAAATTGCCAATATATACAATAGTCGTTATTTTTGAAATGAAAGAATAAAAACATGACACGCGGAGTTTATATTTAAACGACTGGATCTACGAGACAATTTGCAAAGTTTACAACTCATAAAATATTTGCAAAAAGGCATCAGGGATAAAACTGCAGACTAGCATTGGACAGAATTGAGTTTGGGAAAGGAGTCACAATTATATTTATGATCTTTAGTTCGTGTTGTGCTTATGGGTACCAAATAGTATGTGCTAATCTAGTGGAATAACGAAAGTTTTATTTGCTTCCAGAGGAAGCGAACTAAAGTTTAGTGTAGGTAACGTAAAACAAAAACTATAGTTGAGCTATGGGATAGGAGAGGATACCACAAGCGAAGAATTACTTTTTTAATTTAAATATGGAAAAGAGTCCACATAGAGAGACAGGAGTGAAATACCTCTACAGGGACAATGAATGTAATTTAGTTCCACTTTGTAACTACATTTGTCTTTTATTTAATAGTAGGGAATTTATTCTTTCCAGAAATAACCATAGCGGCTTAAAGAATTACGCTGGGAATTTGCTCAGGTGAAAGGCAAAAGAACTCTCATCGATTCTCACTCACTCTTTACTTATAAGTAGCATTAGCGTTAGCTGGTTCTAGTAGAGACTAGTAAATTTTGCAGATGTAATACAACGAAAATATCTTAATACCAAAAGCACTTAGGATTAGTGCCTTATTCTTTCAAAGAATTCAAAGAGGAAACACTACGAACCTCTTCACTTTGGAAATTCCTCAGAACGAAATTAATGGAGTTGAATAATTCAAAGTCATACTGGAAAAGGAAATCTAAGGAAGCTAGCAGCGTGTGTTGTGCATGCCGTGTACTAGCTAAATATTATGTACCTCAATCTCTCCAGCTTCCTAGACTTATTCTAATGCATAAGTTTCATGTCAAAACCTCTCATAAATGCACACTATTAGATATTATGAGTATTGAGTCAATGCAGCCGTGAAAACACATTTGCAATATTTTCCATCATTCAAATACACTTACAATATCCATAGGGTAACTCTAGTGCAATGCAAAGTTAACCCATAATTTCTCTATTCACCTCTTTTATGCATAACATTAGTGATTGTGGCCTAACAGAGTTCCTATTCATATCCATTATGCATAATACAGTCCTATAAATATTCATTGACGAGGAAAATTTTACAAGTTTCAGGAAGCAGGAAGTTTGCGTGAATTTTCTATCCCTATGCAATACACACTTTATTATTATATTCATAATTCGTCTTGTTATAACAGTGACAGCATATAAATAATAAATAGTTGCTGTGTTATTCTTATTGTTAATATAATAAGCAAAACCGTAGAAAAGGAAAATGTATACCTTGTTCATAAGTATGCTAGGTAGGTACACAAATTTATCATGCAATTTTTTGTGCTCTGTCTGGTGTAAAAGTTAATACGAATACACTCTACGTATTCGAAGATCAAGATCGAAAAGAAAATGTAATCTCAAATGACGCGTTCATTTCCAGATTTAGCGAAATCTGGAAATGAAATCTTTTGCACTTAAGTACGTTGTAGCATCTTTCCTTACCTCTTAGTCTTAATATTTCGTTCATCCTACATTCTATTTTGGTATCAGAAATGGAAAAATGGAATATATACTATCTGTCTATTTACGTAAGCTGTAATCCTTTACAGCTTACAGTTTTACCAGCAGCCCAATGCTATATTATACCAATGCATGTAATAACTAAAATACTATTATGGGACTGAAACCCTGAGAGGGTTTTTTTACTCATTACTGGACACGTATTAAGCTTTCTTATTATAGAAAAGAGCAACTTGATTTGTGTGTTGTACAATTTTATTTTGTAATAGGTAATATTTAGTGTTGTATTGCCATTATTAATTAGAATTAATAATGCCAATATTAATAATATTAATATATATCAATATATAATATAATATCAATATTAATAGAACTATTGATATATGTCATATAATTGAAATTCAATTATAATGCTATGATGTTAAGGAATGATATGATTGTAATTGATGAAAACGATTCTTATGAATAAATACCTACTACCTACGACTTACAGACTTGGTGTCTAACTCAGAAAATGCGTAAAGTCAACACGCAGTCTTTTGGCTTATTGCTCGTTTGTCGTCAAAATATTTCCCCGAGGATTTATATCCCTAAGACGTTCTACGAAAATATATATAGCCACTTTGCTAAGTATCTCCTACATAGGCTTACGAATATATATATATAGAATATTTTAAACCCTATACAATAGGCAGGTATTTAAAGTTTATAAATCTGAGGATAATGTATAGCGACAAAATACATTATTGTTCTACTCATCCTTATCCCCAGAGTTTAGCTACGTATTTTGAGGAGGCGTGTATTACTCAGTATTACATCGAATCAATAATTTTCATATGCACCTGTTTCCTAAGCATATGGTACAAATGTAAAATCCCATATTATTTTGGTTTGTAATAAACAGAAGATTGATTCTATAATAAAACCCAATGACGCTATTCTCTACTATCAACTAAATAATTTAAGATCATGTTGCTAAGCAAGCTGTAATTTAATTGTTTAAGGATTTTTGATGAATTTATTTAAATAGGTACTTCCGAAATTATTTTACGGAAAATTCGTACACTTTTAGGGATAGGTGACACTTAAAATAATACCGATATGTTAACATTCTGAAATGAAAAAAAAATCTATCATTTTTCATATTTATTTTCCAAGGTAAATGCATTTAATCAGGGGCTTTAAAATGTATATGGAACATTTTATGGTATTTTGTGCTTTTTTGATGCGATATTCTCTACTTCATGATAATAAATAAAATTTTCAAAATTTAAAAAAATAATCTACTACATGATGGGTTCATTGATGACTGATTAAAATGGAAAGTAGCAACTTTATACTGATAATTTACAAGTATACATTTTTCTCATCAATTCCGCAGAACTGGGTGACATTTCTGTTAAGGGAAGTGCTGAACATTCAACTATACATGCGTAGACTGAGTAAAACTGCATTAATATTGTTCATAGTCATAGTATTGCAGCACTTTACGTACATCATCTAAAAATACGAAAATAAGTTTCATTCTCGTGAATTTGAAGAGGGAATGAACGAGAGAACATATTGGAGAAAGTCCATTAAGGAGTGTAAGGATAAATTGAAGAAAGTCCATTAACGCTGCTCTCAACTTGTTAATCGAAACGATTCTTTTCAACAAATGATACTACATTCATAATAGTGAGTCAATTCAGCTCTAACAGAAGAGCAACGCTCGTTTTTTTCAATAATGGACGTGGCAGTAGCTTCATTGTGAGCACCAAATGCAAACAATACCTACATATATATAGCTACTACTACTACGCACGTAAAATTGCAAAACTCCAATCTAAAATAATAAATGAGCCATTTCTCCTGGTTCTGGCTAAGAATGTTTCCATCCCTCTGCTGCCTGACTGGCTTCTCTCTCGCTAACAATAAGTATTACTTATGAAAGGGAAGTAAAGGAGAAATGGAAAGTGAAGTGACTTTGTCGCGTATGCTTGTAGGCAGTAGCAGTAGGTAGTTTTTAAAGAGGTGCCTATGTAATAATGTAGTTCTAGTTCTCTATTATTTTATCGATAATTCCTTACTTGTGTTTAAACTTGTCCTCACACAAAAATTACTTGACTTACGATTGGACTAGTAGTATAATATATGCAGATGCCATTCCCATGTACTCATTCACGTTGTTCAATAACTTCATGCATACAAAATAATACTTTTACTTTTATGCTCAGGGCCGGGAATATAGCTTTCTATACGAAACTAAAGTCAAACTAACGATGAGCAAAAGCAAAACCAAAGACTATTATGTTTTCAACTTTTCCTTTCTTTCGTACCAGAAAGAGCAGATTCGTGTAACCGATTAAACGTCCATTGCACAATCTACGCTTCAGTGCGTTTTAATTCGCAGGATAGTTCCAGAATGAAAGTATTAGACAGCTGCTGACTAAAACACAACTATAGGGAGATGATGCAGCTGTAATGTCATTTTTCTTCGATATGTCTATTAATTAACGTTTACCCACGCAAAAATACATACTATAGGTAATTATAGTAGTCGATCATATCATTAAAATAATTGCTAACATAAAAAAGAAATAGCAATTACAGTATTATTGATATGATTATCAATTCGGAGAATCTATTATAAAAGCTGATTTTTGCTTTAGATATGTTATGACGCTTATACGGTTGTTTTATATTAATATTTTTTTAAACTGATGCATAAGTATTAGAAATGAAGCGTTTGTTAAAATAAAAACTAAATGTTTTCGACGTTCTATGATTTATCTTGAGGAAATTTAGCTATTTAGTCATTAATTTATCCAACCTTGATATCTACAGCAATGTAGTTGAATTTTTCTTTGATCTACCGCAATAAAATAGGTTGTGTAAATTTACTGAATGTACATAGTACACATACTGAACTATATGTATCGAAACTTACCGGTGGAATAAATATGGGCGAAGTGTTCTTATCCAAAATGTCATCCCAAACTACATTTTGCATCAAAGGTAGAGATTTTAGCATAATTAGATTTTGTATCCTGTTCGTCGGAGTAGGACAGAGGAGCTATAAAACGAATATCATTTTTATGTAGATCATAAATCAATACTGGTAAGATATAAAAGTTAAAATGCTTACACATATATATATACAAATACATATACAGAATAATAACGAAGATGATAAATAATAGAGATTAAATTCTGATTCAAAAGACAAGGACAGTTTTATATGTAGTTATTTACTTAATTCTAAACAAAACCTGATTCTTTACTAAAAAAAGGCATCTTTTCTCGTATTACTTAACATTTGAGAGTATACCTGATAGCCTTTGATAAAGTAGTAAAAAACTACTAAACTAGACTACCTAAAGTAACTTTATCTAAATCTGGTTTATTATTTCCTTTTACGTTATTACGTAGGTTTTAGCAACTAAATACGTTACGATTTCTAGAAATCTATAATGAGGAATTATTCTGACCTTTTAAATAGTTAGATATTATTTCGCACACTTACATTTAGAAGACAAGTAAGAGGAACTTTTATTAGCTTTCGGTACTTGTTATTTCAATTCAGTAGGACTAATTTGATCTCATTGTCATTAGTTGCGTTAAAGTTAATGCAAAAACGTTTGTAGCAATTTCGAATATGATCATCGAACTCATCACAAAATCTTTGAAATTGTCACAAAAACATAAATATGTAAATTTCTATTTTTTAAAGCTACCAATACTTCCTGCTACAGTAAACTCCTTATTGCTTTAAATGGATATACGAGTTCTACTAAAATATAATGTTCTGATAGTAGGTCATCTACAGATATTTGTAGATAGATAACTTTGTTGTGCTTCTCGAGCATCACATTTATTACACACAATGTGTCACCTACAATAAGAATAGACATAAATAGTAAAAATATGAAGAGAAAAGGATCATCCTTGTCAGAAGATCAGAAGTTAGCCATTGTAAAACATTCAACGTAGAAAAACTACTTACGTTGGCGTGTGGGTACTTATCTGAAGAAAAGAAGTATTAGAGCTAACCTGCTTGACAAGCGTGACAAAATCAGGGGGCCATGTAGGTGGCCATTCCGGCTCCTTGAGCAGCAGGGCACGTATTTCTTTGTTGGGTGTGTGTGAGTGTATTTCATGCGGGCGGCATCCAAAGCTTAACTCGTAGGCTACAATTCCTAGAGACCACCAGTCCACTGAAAAGTCGTATCCCGGAACCTCATCCACTGCACAAGCAAAGACTTCTGGTGCTATTAGGTATATCAAACAGAAATTATTAATATTTATGACAACATAAATTTAACACCTTGCATCATAAAAAGTGCCTAATACAATACTTTTCTAAAAAATTGTTCTTTACTGAGATTCTTTTGGCTATAATTTTTTTTCTAAAAGATTAATACATTCAGGCAAACTTTTAACTTGCCATGTTACATTAAATATGGAGACTTAGTTCTATTTATTTTCTAATGGTTATGTCAAAATGTCAAACCTTCACTGAAGTTTAGTGAAAAATTGTGTCACACTAAATACTGCAGATTTCATAAAAAGTGAAAAATAATCTTTGATATCCTTGTCCAAGTTGTAGCATTTCGGTTACCTTTAGGGTAACAAAATGACAGCAGTGCATATCTAACATATTAGATCTAATCATAACCGATGTGCGTGCATATTTATAAAGTAGACGAAGGTGTGACACTTCTTATATCGCAATTTGGACTTTTTAGATGAGCCAGCTTAGTAATTTTTAAATTAAAGGGGCTTGAGATATTTACGTAGGCATTCATATTTAAATGCAGTTGAGCTTAATTGTTACCGTTGGAAATTCCCGTTGACAAAATTGAGCAAATACTACATCGACCGATAACCTAACCATCTATTGCCTACTTGACCGGAGGGTATGATAATGCATATTATGCCACTTCCCCGAATGCTAAACCAAATGGTACCATTTCAAAATCCATACAATTACCTATACTTTCCATAATACTACATACAAGGTAGCAGATCTAAGTAATGCAAATATAATTTTACTTCCTAAATCTAAAGTTACAAAGTGAGGCAATAAATAAAGCTATATCTCATCAACTGATTGTGCTGGTAATTTGCCCCAAAGTTTGTAACAATTACAAAGGAAAAGGCAGGATGACAAATGTAAATATGTAATTATAGCATTGAGCTTTCTCTGCCTTTGAATTCGACTGCTGTCTTTTATTTGATCAACATGAATTGTAGCAAATAATACAATTGTAAATATGTGTATAGCTTTGCATTGTACGCCAGTATGTCAGCAAAGCGAATGACTGCTGCCTAGGTAACATATTTTATAATTGTACAAACATGGTCATGGTCATGGAGAGAAAGGGACAAAAAGGAGTACTATTTTCCCGTTTTATAAAACATATTATTCAATACGGAGGACATGGACACACGTAATACAATTTGTTTTAGATTCATAACTAAAGCTATTGATGTATAGATTTCGCAAATCCTTGGAAAAACAATAATACTATATAACAGTGTTTAGAACAATGTATTACATAAACCAATAGAATAAGTAGAAAATGTTAAAGAATATTACAAAGAAATATTTTATCATTTTTAAATGAAATTGTTCTTGGAATATGAGACCTTGTCTTCTTGAGAGAAGCTTACATAATGCATATTCTACGCTATTTGAGATTCCATGGATTTTTTCTTCATTTTTTACTTTTATGGAACTGAGAGACTGGCGTCTATAGGGAATTGAGCCCCACGAGAAGATTTACGGTTCATACAGCAAAGAATGGCAGTGTGTGTGAATCTCTGACTATCTCTACTAAGAGTGCATTGAATTGCTTTGAATCTTTTGCTTGTTAGGAGTAATGCACATCAATGTGAAGGTACCTAACAATAAGTATTGCGTCCTTTTTAACAAATACCCAACTCGGCCAAGCCACTACGTGAACGTGGTACACTACCCTACACAGTGTCTGTATAGAACGGCTAACAATAAACTTCTGCAATATAAAAGGGGGATATGAATTGGATGGACTGATGCGATGGCTCCCATCCCATGCATAGGAAAAGTAGTTTTAGTGGAGATACTGCCTATTATACATTGCTACTATCCTTTTTTCTTTTAATAGATATCCTTATGTTGGCCTAGACGCACTAACACAATAAAATACAATGCAATGGTACAATACAACTGACTTTCACTCTTTCTTAGTCGTTATTTGATTGTGAGTGAACAGAAGAAACGAAAAATCTAGCAGAAAATACATATATTTGTAGTAGGGAAGAGATTTTCCTTTCTGGGGCATTTCTGAGACTCTGATGCTACTGTGGACATAGCTAAAGTTACTTTCACTTCACTAGACTCAGTTCCGTCACTTGCCTCACTCTGACTCTAACTCTGGCTCTAAGTCGACATATTATTTTGTACATGTCGTAGGCACAGGCACCAGACCCCTACTTAAAATGAAGTGCAGACGTATTAATGTTTTGCCCAAATTACTACGATGGTTAATGGTTAATGAAAATTACAATGCTAATAATATGCCAATATCTTTATAATTTTCTGATGTAGACAATTTTCTGAGACTATGCGGTTGCTTATTTGATTTGCAATTACGGGCTTTGCATAGGGAACTTATATATGCATATACATCAGATTAATCAGATGATCATTTGCGTACTCTGTGCCGTGGAGGTCTATTTCCAGACACAGAGTTCCCTGTGCCTGGTGTATGCCTGTGTTTACGACATATACATACCTATGCAGTAAAAATAGTAAAGTAAGAGTACAGATAAGTATGAGATTGAGAAAAGACTACAATATGAGTGGAAATAAAAAGAGAAATGTAATGTAAAGAAGCAAACGTAGTTTTCAATACCCATGTAGGGCTTTGTGCCTGACAGGGCCGAGGCGTACTGCTTGTTATCTTCAAGTACAGTTGCCACGTTGAAATCCGTAAGATGTGCATGTCCCTCTTCATCTAGGAGAATGTTATCCGGCTTGATGTCCCTGAATTTACAGAATACAAACAAATATTGGAAAAGTTTCCCAGTTTTGCCATTCTCATCTTCCAATACCCTTTTGATTAAATTGTACAGCTCCGTAGCTGTCTAATCTGATTAAATCTACGAGGCAGCTCCATTATTTTCACTGAAGGTATGAGATTATTAACCTGTGAATTATTCGCTTAGATTGCAAGTAGTCCAGGGCCAGCCCCAATTCAGCAACGTATCTACACAAATAAAATACCATTATAAATATTTAGCCAACCGTTACTTACGCTCCAATAACGTGTAATGTCATCTACTGTAATGCAATCTAATAATTCCACTGTATGTGCAGTTATTCAGGAAATTGCAAGCTCCACCAACCAAAGCAAACCAAGTCCACTCCAATATACTCCCACTCAATCCCCTGTGTCTTCCACTTTTACTCACTGTCTCTACTCAAGAGATAGGAGGAGCATTAATTTATACTGTAGCATTAAATAAATAACGAAAGAATGTAGGTAGAGAGAGGCTTATGGTTTTGTGTACCAATAAATATCTAGAGATTTCGTTTCGAGCTGTGGTGAGGAATCATACTAAATTTACAGTACTATTTAAACAGTTTAGTACACACGCAGCACAGTAGTGATTGTTATAGTTATTACTGGTGTTGAATGAGAAATAAGTAACTCGTTGTGTCCTTTGATTCAGTTTTCAATATTGTATGTTCTCTGCTATATACTATATAATTCCTATGCAAATAAAAAGAGATTTGCAAAATTGTTTGGAATGAATTGATGGTATGATGTTTGCATATTTATCTGTATTTTACTCACGAATGTGTTTACATTGGCCCTGCTAAAGCTTTACACTCCACTCTCACTCGACTGGAGCCTTTTAACATTTAGTATTTCTTCGGATGCATAGTAGAAAGTAAGTACCATATATATGCAACGTATTAGTTTATGTATGCAGTAAGTACTGCATACCCCGTTACGTTGGTCCGTAACCAAGCTGAAAATCACCTATGATTTCATGTATTTAAAAATATTTCTAATGTACTGTCAATTGTAAATGTTCGGTACCTAAATGTAATTATTATTGATCGAGGTACGTATTACAGTTCTTAAATCAAGGAAAGTATTGTCGTTATGATAAACTAACTTGAGAAACGGAACTTGAGATTTATTTAATTGTTGGAGTGGAATTGACGAGGCAAAAGCAATATATGCACCAGTTGACATTTTCTTGATTAGAAGTCTGAATGTTGATATGTTAGGTCGCACTACGGACCAAAGGTAGATCGGTAATAATTTAGTAATGTATTTGCATTAAACAATTATCTAATAACAATTTTAAATTGCAATTTTGTGGCCATTATCGCTATTGACAAAACATTACCGATAATGCCTTACTCTTATTTCCAGTAATATAATTATTATACATTTTGCATAATTTGCTACAATATACATGTTATGTATTAAGTCAAGTACCTAAGTATATTATGTACTATTAGCATATATCGTTTAATTATTTACTGTATTTTATTATAGAATCTCATTCTAGTTAGGAAACTCGAATTAAATAGAAACAAAACTCTTGTTGTAGTAGCTATAAGTTTCCAATACCTAAATGCAAAATTAAACTTTTGACTCACTGGATTTAACAAAAACAAGCATTAATTAGCAAATACATATAGATGTATATGTTCCTTATTAAGAAGAAACAACTATATGGTACAGTTTACAAAGCATTAGCTATACCTTTGTTGCCAAAGAATAAACTTTTCCGTACTTTCATGTTATAGTGCGAATTACGCTTAACGAAGAGTCATATAAATGGCATTTTAATTGGTCGAGACAAAAGTTTCTTTTCTTTTGATCATTTAACGAATCGTAAATGATTTCTTAAAAATACACCCTACAACTTTTCACAAAACAAATGAGAATACTACACCTACACACAGAATCAGTACTAATGACAAAGGTAGATAGATGTAAGCATTATCGGACAAAATCTCTCGCGTGACAAAATCTCACACGCTGCATTTGAGAAGTATAATACAGACCCAACAAATTAGCTACTAGGACAAGTAAATTGATTATACAAGACTAATTTATTAATACTTTTAATTATTTATTGTAGTATTTAGTAGTACAAATAATGCATTTATTGCATTTTATTTCATTGAATCAACAGCGAGACGAATGTAAGTATGTAGCACTTAAGAACATATTACTAAGCATGCATAGATATAGGCACCAATGTGTGAGATTTTGCCACACGAAAGATTTTGTCCTATTACCAGATGTAATTACTAATTCTGTACTTGAAGCCCGCACAAGGACAGGGCCTTTGTTGAGTAAAAATTATTTGAATTCTGCCTGGCTTTTTGGTCGCATTGTCTGTACCATTATTTGTACCTTGTCCTAGATAAATACTGCTCTAAATTGTACAACTAGGTTTTCGTATATATTCCTCTATCCAATTCCCACTCAGTAAAAACTTCAACTAATTACCTGCATCAGTCAAAGCAAAATTGTTCCTAATTACTTTGAAATGAAATAATATTTATATTTTCGGAAAAGGTACCTTAAAGAGTGTTCCATTTGACATTAACGTCAAATTTCACCATTTCGCAATACAAAATCAATGTAATACATAGTTCACCAAGATACACAAAGACAATATGGAGAGACTATAATAGTACCTATTTCAAAGTTACTGGAGTTATTAGGAATCATAGCATGTGAAATAAATAAATAATAGTTTTGGAATGAAAAACGCTGGAACTCGCAATCTATGTATACTTAAATACAATTAGTAAAGATATATCTCAATTACAATTTCACGGCGTCAAGATGAAACTGCACATTTTGAGTAAGGTGATAGCGAAGATCTCCACCCAGTAGTAAATCTTGCACTAGAAACATATCTTCTTCATCTGTAAAATATAAATACAAACATATTTCATGAAATTAGCGATATTCCATAAGAGTAATTGAATAAGACAATTGAAATATAATTGTAGTTTTTTCATGCGATTTCTTTGATAAATACAAAATAAGTAATTGACACTTGTCATAGATACTTGCCATACACTTTTGTCATTGTGGCAAGTTTCAAGAAATTTTGTTTCTGTGATTTCGTAAACTACCTTCTATTCATTTTATAATAGTTTACAAATGGAAGTAGACGAAAAGAATGCCCAGTTGGTGAAAAATGTGAGAAAATTGGCAAATTAAATTGGTTTGCTTTTACACAATGAGAATTGAAAGGAAGGAAATAATATTCATTACATGACATACATTCCATACAATTTATTGCTTACTTATGTATTTGATTGTGACTGCATTTTTATGTGCCCCTCCACCACAATTATAATTTGTATTTGTAAAATAGCATTGTATTGAAAACATATCACGCCATAACACATACAATATGTAGCATAAATAAATGCGTAAGCATACTACATTACATAGCATTATAAAAAGAAGGAATGAAATAGAAGAAAGTTAGTTAATGCGAACATAACGACTTGTGTGCATAGAATTCCCAGAATAAATACCTAAAGTCGTATAGAAAATAAGTTGTTTAAGTGAAACACTGAGAAAAAGCTGCTCGGATTACTTTGGATAAAAGAAAAAGATTGCACGTATGTTATATAGTATTGTATAGCGTGTATTGTGTATACTTAAATAATATAATAGAAACCTTAGCTGAAAGAGTACAAATACAACTCACATTACACACAAGACAAGTAGTCCTATTCCTGCATATAACTAATGGTTGATGGTTATGTTCGTACCTACGTTCAATGTATGAGACGCCTGACAAAAACCCAAAACTTTCTCACTTAGGAATCATTGTATTGTATATACCCTGAATATGCTTTTACATGTTTTCCTATCTTTCTTTTGCTTTCCCCTTCTTTCTTTTCTTTCACCAGTGCAATCGCAAACCATTGCTAGTTTTCCTTTACTAAAAATGCCGCTCATTGTGATGAGTAGATCTTGGCTTGCTTGGTTTTGGTTCAACCAAAGTGTTATTAGATATACTTTACGTAATATGGATCTATCCTCATAGCTTTAATACCATTCCTACTTCTGTGATATATGAGAAAATAAAATCAGTATATAAGGAATACTCATTTTTATTTTTAGCTCAGCTGAAGTATAAATTGTAGTAGATAGCATATCCTTTACCATATAAATAAGTAGAGCACTATAAACGTCTTCAGGTAATACAAAGAAATTGCTACAATGTAGTGAAACACCTTGTTACAAGCCTGCATTCTATGCAATAAACTCTACGTCTAATAAACATCCTGATCAGAAGGCCGGAGTCATGTTTGTAACACGCAGGCAGGTATAATAAATAGTGGGTGTATGTTTTTATAGTGTGAATCCTATACATATATCGAAAAGTATATAAAAGTGAACCTGCCTCAGAGTTTGTAGTCTCAATTTGGAAATTACAGTGCTTCCCACATAAAACTTTTTTTCAAAGAATCTGATTATATCAATTACTGATTATATGAAATCATTTACATAATGCTTTGGGACTTTGTGATAGAGATTTTATAAGCTCCCGCTCATCATTGTGCAGATAAGTGCTTAACAGAAAGACTTATTGGTGACTTATATTTTTTTAAATAAGCGAAACTAATTTGTCTAAAATAGGTTAAATCAATTCGGTCTGAATTGGCTAGAATTTACTTATGCTTTAGTTCATTAAGGTACCGATATATAGTCTCCTTTATAAAAAGAAAAAAACAGCTTTCTCTAACGTAAGAAACTAACCAACTAAAATCTCAACAATATCTATAATTCTTACAATATATTTGCCTACATTTTTGTATTTTTTCTCCCTGCCTACTGTAATGATATAAATTTATCTTTGCCTGTTTAATAATAAGCAATGTCGGCCTGTTAAATCTTTGAATCCCATGACTGGAGGTTTATTAGTAGGGAAGGGACGTATGTGCAAATAACAAGAAAGCCTCTGACAGACTTTTGGCATTCCCTGTGCGTAGCAAGATGCAGAAAGATCAAATTGTAGAAATGCTCAGGTATATCTATATACCATTAGTGGGAGAGAATATGTGAGTAAAAATAGAGAACCTACAGATTTTCTCTCCAAAGTGCAAAGAGTAACTAAATATCTATAAAAACAAAAAAGGAATAACAGTAATAGTAAAGCATAGACTAAAGAAGGAAAGCAAACAAACAATTTGACTCACCATGGAAGGAGAACCAGAGATTGACCAGGAAAGGGTGGTCCAACTGAGTGAGAATTTCGATTTCTCGCAAAACATTACGCAAGGCATCTCTCTCAAGACAGGCTGACTTACTCATGTACTTCATAGCGTACATCTGACCAGTGTCTTTCTTCTGTACGATGCAAACCTGAAAAAAAACATACATTTCTTCAACATGTGCCGTAACAGTCAGAACCAGATCTAGATCAGAACAGCAAGAGCAGCTGTTTCTCTATTCTTTGTCACTAAACTTGCATACGTACTAGAGTGGTAAACCCGACCAGAGATCCGACCTAACCTATATTGTCTAGGTTGGGTTGCAAGAAAACGTGTAGAATGATTTTGTTATAGTTTGTAAATGATAAAATAAGATAAATGGTTTCTTATTTCAATAAAATCCGTTGCTCAATGCATACGTAAAAATATTGGACATATTTATATTCAATGTTAATAGTACAATATGACACATAGTTGTGTTCAAACTTCAAGCAACACCCAATTCAATTAATATCTAATTCAGCATTACATTTTATCCACGTTGTATTAATATTTAATTTTAAGACAACATTAGTATCTATCTCGTCCTAAATAAGAATGGCGATTATAGTTCATACTGCTTAAGAAGTATTCTTATTTTATATAAAGGATTCCCCTATAAGGATATAAGAGAACCACTTTTAAGGGACAGATTTTTCCGGCCCCGTGAATTTTTTTATATGCGATTTGCACTGTAATAGTAATGAACAGTGAATTTCTTCTTGCTGGGACAAGATTTGGGTTACAGGAAACATTTCCACTGGTTAGGATGAGTTCACAGTAGCCAGCCCGTTTTCTGCTTTAGTAAGTACTTAGTTAGTACTAGTAGCAGTACTCAGCCAGGTATAACAGAAAATCCTTTAGTCGGCAAATTGGCATTTCTTTGAACTTTGGGAGAGGCAAAATAACATTCAATCCTCCTGAGTTTTAAAACACTTTAGAAAACTTTTACTACCTATTGCAGATAGCAACGTAACAGAGCAACATACACATCCGCATCGTGTAGGCATTCATTCAATACATGTGGACTAATATTATAGTATACAAAATACAACAACTTTAGGCCCCTTGTTGCGATTAGGTAGCTTTCAATATTTTTCTATCTGGGGAACGACATATGAATATTTCAAATACAACTATGACTTCATTAAAACTTTATTCACGTTACACGTTTTGGCTTTGAACACGTTTGCCACGTAGCACTGCGGGACGGCTAGTTTATACAATATTTACTTTGCTATGGTATGACTACTTTTACCTCTAACAGATATTTATATGCTATTTGCTATTCAATGTAATGCAAAACAAAAGCAAGTTACCTAGAAACTTGTTACACCAGCCAAAAGTATTTTCATGTAAATACATTTGCTTACATGAAAGCCCACATGTATTTTGTATTCGATGCAGTTGAGCTGTTGTTTTGAGTTAAACTTTTCTCCTTGATATAGTTTACATATTACATGAGAGCAAACAAATGCTTATCATTACTGATAGAATGTAGATAGTATAGTTGATGTTCTGTTTGTAGTTGCCTTCTAAATATATTTTAAGGGTAGTAATTAGTCTATATATAAATAGAACATATTAAGTTTTGAAATGCTACAGCTTTAGCGGAGAAAGTCAGGCAACGAAAAGGAATCCTGTGTCTATAGTAAATATATTTACCTTATAAGACCAATAATATAATTAAAATAATGATAGGGACCAATCAATTTATATTACCAACTCATTATGCATGGTAATAGTATGTTGAATAGCAATTACAAAAGGTGGTCAAGGAAGACGTGCTCAGCTTGTCATTTGCCGTAATTTTGCAAAATTGGCGGTTTGGTCATTAAATTATCCATTGCCATGTACATCAACTTCCAATTGACATATAAAAAAAGTTTTATAGCCTTATCAATAAAATTGGCCAAGAAATTGAAACCGAAAGTTGAAGCTACGGTGAAAATACTTTCCAAACTGGAATTTTCATCTACGGAGGTCGTTGATGACCTTAAAACTGAAAATATTACCATTTTCCAGAAGACTGTATCAAATATTATTAATTCCGTTGGAAAAAGTCACGTCAAGCCAATGCAACTGGTCTTAATACTCCGACAAAGAAGCACCCGACCAAAAAGAGAAAGTTGGAAGTTATACGAAAGCTGGACCAAATGACCAGTAAGGAAAATCCAATGTCAATTAGAACAATTGCACGTAATCTAGATACGTTATATACCACTGTAGTTAACATAATTCACAAGGATTTTTACAAAAAGTGAATGATATTACTCGAGTCTTCCTCCAAAATGCTCTTTTAACCTCCCACTTGTGCAACTATACCCCCAACTATGCCCAAGAAGTGAATTAGAAACTGGGAATTACAGTAATTTTGAGAGAAGACATTCCTGTGAAGTCCCCAGGCACTGCACCTTTAGACTTCTTTAGTTTTGGCTACCTCAAACAGTGATTGCACCGAAAAAACGCTACCACAATAAAAGGCATTTTGGAAACTACTAAACGAAGACTGGAATAAACTAACGGCTGCCACAGCTCAAAAAAATTTCGATCGTGAAAACTTCGGCTATGACTTGTATCTAAGAAACACGGAGAACACAGAAAATATTAACGATATTCATTCTCGTCGTCTTCACCGAATTATGACAAGACGAAAAGCGAGCACGTCTTCTTTGACCACCTATAGTATAAAGAAGACACAATTTAACTTTGCCTAGAAGGTATTCAAGCGTTGTCAGTCCAGTCTGTGAATGCAGACATTCCAAAAATAACCCATAACTACAAAACCAAATACGGTGTAATTATAGAAAATAAGTTGTAAATATTTCTGATGCTCCAGAAGTTATACTATATGTGCATATTATGTATTCTAACATTTAAACATAAGAACTTCTGCATGAGAAATAAGGAGAAAGCAAATACATTAGTACAACTGAATGATTAATAATGAATGGTATACAATTATTCCATTTTTGTTTCAAAAAGCAAAAGTTTGGCTAGTGTGCTGTATACGGGCATTGACGATTGCCGAGCTTTATGTAAATCTAAGACTATTAAGAATACTTTGGCAGCAAGCCAATGTTGTGTTTAAATCTGCATATAAATCTGCATCTACCATTAGTATAGTTTGAAAGAATAACATGTGGCTCGAATTCAACTCATTGGAATAGGAGTCCCGTGGCTCTAACTCAACCACAGACGAAATGTGCGTTGCATTAGGTACGTATAAAATATAAGCTTTCGATTACCTACACATACACACATCACACACGAGGAAAGTATGAGTAGAATACATAAAAAATGGGTAGCAAGAGATGATGAAAGAAGCAGATGGGGAAAAGGTCAGACATAGCCGCACAGCTCAGTATCCCATCCATTACTTTCCCACAACCCACAAACTTAACCACATTAAAGTAAAATGAACACTTGTTGAGTTTGTGGCTACATAAATGTCTCATGGATATCATAATTCAACGCTCACTTTCGCTCATTTTGTTTTTGGAGAAATTCCTTCGGGCCGCTTGTCTTCGTGCATAAAATACGCTTCCATTATTTATACAGCACTATACTAACTTTTTGTTAATTTATCCTCGTAGTACACTCTTTTACGACATCTTCAAGTATCAGTAAATATTAAATATTTGCCATAACCTATCGGAAATGACTTTATTGCGTTTTCTTCTGTACGATCAAGAAATACTGGAGGTATTTTTAATAGCTGTGTAATACATACATGAATGCACATTTTAGCCCGCCCGAGTGTGCGAGGCTGGCTTATGTAATCGCAATGTCTGTCCGTGCGTCCGTCCGTGCGTCCGTGC
>JAQFYC010001669.1:0-31958 GCA_034694165.1 Tomocerus mixtus | reverse complement strand
CGAGAGTGATTGTGATTGTGAAGTTGAGTAGTTGAGTTGTGTGTTGTGTGAGATATGCTTTGACTGGAATAGGAGAACCATACCAATGCAATGTGGAGTGCGAGTATCTTTTGAGTAGTACAGTAGTAGTGAGTGGGTGACGGCGCTCATACTACGGACAGACTCAAGTCTTCGCATGAAGAGGAAACAAGTTCCCTCTTAATAAAGGGAAACCAAGGAATGTATGTATAAAAGGTTCTTTTGTTAAATCTAGGAATGTATCTTTAGGGTATAAAAACTATTTTCTGAAAATTAAAAAGTACGCGCTAAGGTAAGCAAGCAGCAACAATTTTCTGATCACAAATACGTCTAACAAACCATTAACGACCAAATCGGCTGTATAATTAGCAGTTCCAGCTGCATTTCGAGCTTTGCAAGTGTATAGGCCCGAATGTTCTGAAGTTACTGACTCAATAATGAGAAGACTGCTTTTGGAACCCACTTTCATGATATTTACTCCATTTTGTGTTCTAGTCGTTGAGTCTATCCCTTGGAATGTCCAAGTGATCTGCACTGGCATATCTCCCTCACTAACAAAGCAGGTGAGTTGGCCCGAATTTCCGGCGTTCATTGTCTCGTCTCCAAAGGAGAAAGGGATAATTTTGGGTGGAACTGTGAGAATGGATAGTTATTATAAAACGCATGCTAACTATTTATTTAATAGAAATACAAAAATCCTACATTAAAATCAGATAAATCATTACTACTTAAGTAACTATAGCCCTTACATTATCCCACAAACTCAGTAAAGCAGTTAACTGATTGCGTAAATTGCGTTTTATGCATCTATATATCTTAGAATTTTAATAACCATTGACTATTAATTCCGCAGTGTAATTGGCAACTCCTGCACTATTTCTAGCTGTGCATACGTAGGAGCCCATGTGCTCAGAAGTTACACTTTCGATTATTAAAAGACTGGTTTTCGTGCCAATTTTCATGGTATTCACATCGTTCTGTTTACGAGTTGTGGAATCCAACCCATGGAAAGTCCAAGTGATTTGGAGAGGTGGGTCTCCTTCTACAACTATGCACTGAAGCTGGGCAATGTTTCCGGAACTCAAAACGCCTTCTCCGAATGAGAATGGAAGAATTTTCGGGGGAACTTTTTTAAGGCAAAAAATAATGAAAGGAAAAGAATAATTGTAATTAATGTACACTAATTGCAAATATATACATATACACGTACATCAACATTATTTCATTTTAAGTTTCGTGTTTATCTTTTGGACTTTGTATTATTTCTAATAAGCGCATCGCTTTTTGTTGCAGAATTGGAAAATAATCGTAAATCACCATTAACAATTAATTCGGCTGAATATTTATCACCACCCGCACTATTTGTAGCTGTGCAGACGTAAGTACCCATATGCTCAGAAGTAACACTCTCAATCAAAAGAACACTACTCTTTTTCCCGATTTTCATAATGGAGACATCATTTTGTTTTCTTGCTGTAGAATCCAAACCTTGGAATGTCCATGTAATTTGAACAGGGGAATCCCCCTCGACAATTATACATTGGAGCTGGGCTAAATTCCCTGCACTCATAACTCCTTCGCCAAAGGAAAACGGAAGAATTTTCGGAGGGACTGGGTAATGTAACAAAAATTGCAAAAAGGGTCTTATTGTTTTGTTGGAAATTAAAACACTTATTCACATTCTTAAATATATTTAACTACTAAGTACTAAATCAAAAAATCATGCTATGATCTACGAGGACGTAATAAGCTAAGCAGTCACTGCAGTCTGCTAAAATGCTTTCAACTGTTTGCATTATTTACCAGCTACAATAAGTTCCGTAGAAAAATTCGCAACTCCTGCATGATTTTTTGCAGAACAGACATAGGATCCCATATGTTCAGAAGAGACAGACTCAATCATAAGCACGCTACCCTTTTGGCCTAATTTCATTATGGACACTCCTTGCTGTTTTCTACTGATTGAATCTTGTGCTTGAAATGTCCAAGTGATTTGCAAAGGAGTGTCTCCCTCAGTCACAATGCAATTCACTGAGGCTACGTTTCCTTCGTGTAATTCCGTGTCTCCGAACGAAAAGGCCATAATTTTCGGAGGAACTGGACCAGACAATAATTAATATAAGCTAGCACCAAAATTTCTTACGAACAGCATAATAGATAACCTATATGAGGTTTCCTAATCCTAAAATTGAATTGTATACTTATATTATGGGTAGAGGAAGGCTTACGATGTAGAATTGGTGAAAAAAATAGGGCACACAAAATAACAACTGTAACTTAAAGTAGCTCTTCGCTTTCGGCACTATTAGCACACAAAGCAGAGGCCATAGCTAAATAAACTGTACCATTGACAATTAGTTCGGCTGTGTAATTAGCTACACCAGCACTATTTGACACAGAGCAAGTGTAATTGCCAGAATTTTCTGCCGAAACAGATTCGATGGTAAGAATGCTTGTTTTGTGACCGAATTTAGAAATCACAACACCCTTTTGCGAATTTAATGTAGTTTCAAAGCCTTGGAAGGTCCAACTGATTTTCAAGGGTGTTTCGCCTTGTAGTACAACGCAACTAAGTTGTGCTAAGTCTCCTGGGTGTAATGGCTCATCGCCAAAGGAAAATGGAACTAGTTTAGGTGGTACTAAAATGCAGATGTAATAGAAAACAAAAAATTTAAGGAGTTTAGAAAGATTAATTACATAGAATGAAAAAAAAACTATACAACTCTGCGCCAGCGTTTGCAATATAGCAATTAGATTTTCAAAGAACGGAAACAAACCATTGACCACCAATTCAGTGGTGTAGTTTGCTGAGCCAGCAATATTTCGCGCATTGCATGTATAGAAGCCGGAGTTATCTGATGACACTGACTCGATTATAAGAAGACTACTTTTCGATCCAACTTTTATTATGTTAACACCATTAGGAGTTCTCATAGCTGTGGAATCTAAGCCTTGAAAAGTCCACGTAATCTGAAGAGGTAATTCCCCTTCACTTACAAAACATTGTAACTGAGCTGAGCCTCCTGAGGAGAGAGTTTCCTCTCCGAAAGAAAAGGGTAAGATTTTTGGTGGAACTGGCAATTAAAAGAAAGGAAAGATATGTATATTATAAGTAAAAAATCATATTAAATTATAACTAACCAAAAATTAACTAGCTGGAAAATGACACATGTTTATAGGTGGAACTTGTAGAGATATAATAGAATTAAATAGATTAATAATTAACATGTAGTAAATTAAGTAGTTACATATATTTAGGTGTTTAGAATACTACATTAATTCGAATAAATTCTCTAGCAGCGTATGCATATGTTTTCGGATTTGCAAGATAAATACAAACCATTGACCACCAATTCAGTGGTGAAATTTGCTGAGCCAGCAGCATTACGTGCATTGCATGTATAGAATCCGGAGTTATCTGATGTTACTGATTCAATTATTAGAAGACTACTCTTTGATCCAACTTTCATTATATTAACACCATTCTGAGTTCTCAGAGCAGTGGAATCTAACCCTTGAAATGTCCAAGTTATCTGGAGAGGTGCGTCTCCTTCATTCACAAAACATTGTAATTGAGCTGGATTTCCAGAAGAGAGATGTTCCTCTCCGAAAGAAAAGGGTAAGATTTTTGGTGGAACTGGTATTTAAAAAGTAAGGAAGCATTAAAAAAGAAAATTGGAAAATTACATACATCGTGGCTAACCAAAAATAAGTAGTATGTATTAAAACAAACTTGGTTATATGTATGAGAATGCTTGGATTAATCAACTGGGAATTCTATTTGAAAATTACCTACTTAAATCGCGCATGCAAGCAAATATTTTGAGCAAAACTGCTCCCCTATTCCTACGGAGCAGTTTTTTACCATTGACAGTTAAATCGGCAGTGTGATTGGACACCCCGGCGGAATTTCGAGCGGAACACGTGTAGCTGCCTGTGTGTTCTGCCGTTAAAGACTCGATAACTAGAACGCTACTCCTGGGACCAGTTTTCATGATTGTAACTCCATTCTGTGAAGCTTTGGTTGAATGAGAACCATGAAATACCCATGAGATTTGGATAGGTGTATCTCCTAAGGCGGCCAAACAAGTTAGCTGAGCCATTTCTCCTGCGTCTAATGGATTTTCCCCAAAACTGAATGGAGAAATCTTGGGCAGCACTAGGAAGTAAGTAATTTAACAGAAAACGCTAAAAATAAATCTTTGGTACATGCGATATATCTACACTTAATTGTCTACTACTCATTTTAGTATTCAATCAAAACGGGGTTGGGAATATTGGGATACTTATTTATACTCGCTACTCTACAAACTAACTAACAATCATAGATATCTAAAAACAGAAATTCTAAATAAATACTAAAGTATCTGCAGCAGCAATTTAACATCGAAGATCTTCATAAACGTAACCATTAACAATGAGCTGTGCAGTGTAATTAGCTGATCCAGCTTTATTTTTTGCACTGCATGAGTAATTTCCAGAAAGATCAGCGGTTACGGGATCAATAAGAAGAATGCTACTTTTCGTTCCGAATTTCGTTATTTGAATTCCTTTATGAGAGCTACTCGTCCCATTGGAACCATGAAAAGTCCAAGTAATTTGCAATGGAACATCTCCATCAGTAACAAAGCAAGTCACCTGAGTTTGTCCACCCTCCTGCAGTGGTCCGTCACCAAAGTTGAAGGGTAATATCTTCGGAGCGACTTAGTAGGGTATCGAAATGAATGAAAATGTTAAAATTCTACACATAAAAGCTGCCATAAATCAAATGTTAACACAAATGATCGATAAGTTGAAAGTAAAACTATTAAAAGCAGCCAGCGTGACATTTTCTGTAGACCCAATATATCTAACCGTTCACTATCAACTCGGATGTATAATTAGAACTTCCAGCAGCGTTTCTAGCAGTGCAAGTATATAGACCTGCGTGCTCTGATGATACGCTCTCAATAATTAGTAAACTGGTTTTGGTTCCGATCTTCATAATATTAACTCCTGATTGAGTTCGTTTCGTAGAGTCTGCTCCCTGAAAAGCCCAGGTGATTTGCATAGGCACATCGCCAAATGAAACCACACAGGAGGCTTGTACCAAAGCTCCAGCATCTAATGCTGTGTCTCCAAAATTGAATGGTACTATTGCTGGAGCCACTGTGAAGATTCGTTAATGTATTGTACAATATAACGGGTATTAATAGCAATAACGCGCAACGTACTTTATATACGTATGTAGGTGATTAAAATTAGTTATCAAAATAATGTTGTATTTAATTAAGTTGGTGTATTTTATACCTTATGATATGATATAAATAACTACGTTACATTCATTATTTGCAACTGTAAACTTCAACTTGGATTATATTATACGTAATATGTATGTAAATAGTAGTTATGTACTAGGATTAAAGAAATCATTCGCTTACCCATGACTTGAAGCTCCAAATTGCTCCTCGACGTGTAGCCTTGAGCGTTTCTTGCAACACAAGTATACGTACCCTGATCACTTCCTCTCTGAACATTTTCAATTACTAAGGTTCCATTAGGGAAAACTGCCTGCCTTCGGTTTATTGGTAAAACACGGTTATCTGGAAATATATTAAGAAGTTAAAAAAGAAAGAATAGAATGACCAACCGTTATACTTGCCTGTACATAAAATGTCACAATTGAAAACGTTGACCAAAATCGATTTAAGATTTTACCTTTCTCCCAGATCACTGCATCGATGGGGTATCCAGCAACAGGGCAAGTAATTTCGAATAATTCTCCAGCAACCACTTGAGCTTTGTCCATTGGCCTAATGTGAGGAAGACCGTGAACATTCAGTCGTGCTGCATGAGATGTGCTGCCTACTTTCGAAATAGCCGTACATCTGGAAAAAAGCAGAACACATTATTTCATTATTATCGATTCCGGTACTTATGTTTTTAAGCCAAAAAGTAACATTGACTGGACACTTACTTGTATAATCCGCCATCGTTACTGTGAACATTTGTGATATTCAAGTGAGAGATAACTTCCCCATTGGCTCCAACGTATTGGCCAACTGCAACTCTATTGAGCAACAAGCACAGATCAAAATACCGCATCATAACATTCACCCGCACTAGTTTACAAACAACTTTTTTACCATCTAATCATACTCATAATAGTATCTAATAGGTACCATAGAGAATTAATATTATGAAGTAGAGAAATAATATTGAATGCCGTAATTATGTACCTTTCACTACTGACGACTTTTTTAGCATCCAATTCCCAAACAATCTCCGGAGAAGGGTTCCCAGTTGCTTTACATTTCAGCGAAACAGTAGGGCCGGGTTGCAAGATTTCCTCTCGGAATTTCATAGTCAATTTAGGAGGGTCGACTAGAAGTCATCAAAAATTTGGATTAATAAAAATTTTACTCATAAACTAGTTCCGTGTACGCTTTGAAAATATTCAAAATTACATCTTCCTCCAAGTCTTAATTCAGCTGTAGCCTGAGCCGAGTCTTGGTCATTCCTTACAAAGCATTGGTACATTCCACGATCTTCTCGTTTGACAGCATCAATTCGAATAACCGTATCAACAGTAGACATTTTCTTTCCATCTTTGGTCCATGTGACATTTTTAACAGGAGATCCCTACAAATATATACAAACATAACCATTTATTCTGTCATTGGAATCGAAATCACATTTCCTGAAATAATAAGAGAAAAGCAAATATTTACCTGGAAGTGGCAAGTGAAAGTAGCAGGCCTTCCGAAATCAACAGTTTGAGTTGCCGGTTCCACAGTAGCAGCCAATGGAGCTATTTATAAGAAATAAAAGTATTCCGTCGCATTTAGTTAAGTACAGTAATTATACACAAACATTATAGCAATAAAAACTGTAAACATTTTGTATAGAGAAAGTTGCAAAGTTCAGAAATAAAATTAATGCCGAATACACGTGTTAGTGACAATTGAGTACCTACCAGTAACAGTAAGAACAGTTTCCACACTTTCACTTCCAACCGGGTTGTTCACAACGCACAAATACTTTCCAGAGTCATTGACACGAGCCTCGCGGATGATCAAAGTTCCTCCCAGCTGCTTCACACGTTCATCCAAAGCAACAGGTTCCCGAGATGCCCCTTCAGTGAATTTGTACCATCTGCAAGAATAACACATTGAATTATTCCTCCTTTCTTTTTTCCTTTCACCATGCACGCAAAATAATAAAAACTTAAAATAAAATAGCATGTAAGACGTAAAATAAAATTAAGAATGATGCAAGATGCAACCATAACCAAAGTAAATTAGACAAGTTATAGACTAGTCTAGGTGGTGAAAGTATATAAATGGGAAAAAACTAATTTACTGCTAAAACAAGGTTTAACTTTACGTAATAGCCAGAAAGAAAGCATGCTTTACTATTTATACAAAACAGACAGAACATTTTTCCACGATCAAACAGTAGATATAGTCAAGGGTCAAGGATTCAAAACAATAAGGGCAATTTGTTAATCGAGAAACCTATATGACGGTTTTGGGGAAGCCTGTAACGAGCAAATCGCTGCTACTGAAGTTCCAACTTTGGCTTCCCGTGTTTCTAAAATATTACTTGCTCCACGTGGCTGAACTGCTCCAGTTGGCTCTGCATTGTTGCATTACAGTCGAACATAATTATTATTTAGATCTTTTAAATATCTAACATGACCATTAAAAATATAGCTCAAAATATTGAGAGACAATGAGAATCGTGTATTTGCAATCGCTTGACCTTTGACTAAATCTTAATACATACTATTACCCATACTTAATACGAGTAATATACTTATGTGTAGAAATAAAATAAAACAAGTAAGTTTAAGAAAGTAAGTTAATTAAAATACTACAGCCTGCTGTCAAAGTGATTTTTGGTCAACCTGCATGCGGGTGGTGGGTGTGACTGTGCTTCGCAGTGCAAAGCCAAGTCACTTCCCGAACTAGATTTCACACGCTGCCATCCATCTCCATTTAACTTAGGTCCTGCCCTTCCCGTAGGTTCTAATCACAATCATTAACCAACATCCACGACTTTCTTCATTCATAGCTAGTTAAAAGTACTATCCGTATCCGTAATACAATAAAAGATATTCACCAATTTCTCCGCGTAAATAGGTTACTAAAACGCAAAAAATAATTTTAAATTCAAAGAAAAAGTTCCTTAATAATAGGAAATACCACCTATAGAGTTTACGCAGAGAAATCTTGTTATATTATCCAAAAAATGTTTAAATGTACATTGGCATACAAATTCAATCGACCCAAAAGCCTGAATGTTGTTTACTTGCACGTAATTACTAATTACTACACATTGCCCCTGAATTTTCAAAAATTGCGAATTAAATATTGCAAAATGGCTTATTACCACGCAGATTATAAGAGTGTCTATAAGCATAATTTACCTACTTGTACGTAGCCAAAAGTGATCTATATACTTATAAAATTTTCTGGATAAATGCTACAAACTGTACAGATATAATTCCGACGAACCTGAAACTCGGAGCAGGAAACCCTTGTGCGTCACAATGGACATTAAGATCCTGACCTTTCTTCACTACTTTGACAACAGTCGTATCTTTGAGAAAAGAATCGCGAAGAGTTGGTGCAAGAGTCGTTTGTGGGTCTACGAGACAACAGAAATTTTACATGCAAATCAGGTAGATACATGCAACAGACTTAATTATTACTGTACAATATTTACAACACAGCTACAGGATATTTATAAAATGCATACACTTATATTTTTCATTAGATCATTCTAAAATTGTAATAGATAATGACAAGAGCGACCACTACAGTACATCACCACCACAAAAAATAAGCAATAACAATTTTAATCTCTATGTTTTAAAGAGAGTATACTATAAACTATCGAGAGAAATTAGATAATATAAATTCCTAAGTATTGATGAACATGGTTAACGTTACCTGGTACATAACTGTACAATAAATAAATACCTCCCTGATGATACTTCCTACAATAATCCTATTAGTTTCACTGGTTTATCATTGCTTTACAATGGTTACTGTGAATACCTACTAACATATCCTATGATGATAGGATATGTTTACTTAAATACATAATGCTAAACACACATTCGATACTAAAATACTTAAAAAGACAATATTTTAAGTAAGAAAAGCTAAACAACCTAAATTTTGGTGTAGGATACCCTTGGGCATCACAAATTACAGCTACCCCTTTGCCTACTGCGACATTCTCTGTGCGAAATCCAAAGCTTCCTCCGTCTCTGACTCTAGGACTGACACTTGTCTGGGGTTCTATCATTCATTTAACATTAAGAATTCATTCGGATTAGATATGCAAACATTTAATTAACTTAACAAAAGTTCCTTTATACCCCTACAATACCGTATAACCTATGGGCTGTGACGTATGCCGTTTATTAAAAACAAAAAAAAAAAACCTCATACAATCATTCTACAACATAATGTCCCATAATTACTTAAAACTCGGAGGAGGACTTCCTTGAGCCTCACAAGAAAGAACGGAAGCGTCGCCTGATTTTGTTATTTGATGATGTCTAGTGAGTTGGGGAACTTTAGGACCGACTCCTGATAATGGCTCTGAAATAAGTGTACATATTTATTATTATGTAAAGATGATGTTAATTAGACGGGCATTGGCTGTGTACCGAATGGGCTGTGAACAAATATACCCCTTTGAAAATACTTCACAATAGAATCCTACACCTCAATAAACTAGTCATACTTAAAACTTGGTGCTGGGAATCCTTGGGCTTCACAAGAGAGTACTGTAGGTTCTTTAGATTTTGCAATAAGATGGTGTAAAGAAAGTTTTGGCAATTTAGGTCCCACTCCAGATAATGGTTCTATAAACAGTTTCCCCTTACGGTTAATGAAATATAATTTACGAATAAAACACCTATACTTTACATACGACAATTACTATCAGTAAAAGCATTTAAACTTAAGAAGATGAGACTGTGACAACCGATCCCTTGCTTTTATATACTTAGTGACCTGAGACATCAAAATGAAAGAACTTTATAACTAGGAATGAGTTGTTGCATACTTAAAACTGGGTGCTGGAAATCCTTGAGCTTCACATGAAAGTACAGTAGACTCTTTTGATTTTGCTATTAAATGTGGCATAGATAGCTTGGGCAATTTTGGACCCACTCCAGACAATGGTTCTATATTAATTTAAAAATGGATGTTCTACGTTAATTCGAATGTTTAAAAATAATTTATACTTGAAGATGGCTGAAGTGTAAGTCAGAGACGGGAAGAAAGTTTTTGCAATTTCACTTTCTTAGGCACAATTTAAAGTAAAACAGTTAAATGAACAATTTAGACACCTGTAGTTTGGCATTGGGTGACCCTGAGCTGAACAAGACAGTGCCAGAGAAGAGTCCACCGTTTTTTGCGATGTTTGCATACGGGATTCAGTGGGGAACTTAGGGGCAGAACTACCTATTGGATCTAAATTTCACATGATAATATTAAAACTAATAATTACTAATAAGAACACCTTTACTTTTGTTCTTTAGGGGCCTTGCCTTGAATTAAGGGTACCGGTACTAACCAACACAAATTTGCACGTACAATATCATTTTTGGCTACTTAATATGATTGTAAAAGTATAATATTTACTTGAATGAAGGAGGAGGAAATGCTTGAGCCGGACACAAAAGTGAAAATGATGAGCCATGGGTTTTGACAAATGTTTGTGATAAAGATTGAGATGAAAATTTTGGGCCTGTGCTGCCTAAGGGCTCTATGGTTTTGAAAACAATAAGTAAACGATTAGGTCGGGTTATAAGTATACCTATCGGTTTACAGTTCTGTTGGCTGACTTGAAGTGATTTGCTTTCACACTCTAAATACAAAAGAAGCAGAAAACTTCCATTTAGAGAAAGTAAACTTTCTCCTAATACCGCACTCCAGGAATACATTCAGAGTGGTGGCTTTAGCGTTGTAACGGTTTTTACCCCACTGCCACAAAAATACCATCACAAATCCTTTAATTATTTGCCGGATTATTTAACAACGACCTTACTTGAAATTAGGAGTTGGATATGCTTGTGCGGGGCATTTAAGGGCAAACCCTATTCCTTCATGTTTTGTAAAAGTCATGCTATCCGTTTCTGTTGAAAATGTTGGCTTCGTACCCACCATGGGATCTTTAAATACAAGTTAACTTTATTTAGTTTATCCAAATATAATTTTTATTAAAAACTACCTAATCTAAACATGCTTCTTTGTAAATATTATTCAAAGACTGCCGTATGGGATGTGAGTTGGACTGTAAACTTTTCGATTTATACTTAATCGGGTTTTTAATAGTGAAATTCGTGAAAGATTATGTAATTAAAAAAACCCACAAAACTAAACTGTATAGAGACGGGACAATTAAGGCTAACCTAAAATGCGGAGCCGGGTTGCTTTGTGCATCACACAATAAAGCTGCCGAGCCACCTGTTCGGACAGTTTTTCGAGAGCCAATGCTTTCACCATCTCTTACTCTTGGACCAACACTTGTTTGAGGTTCTATTTTAAAAATAATGATAACCTTTCAAACAATTACTACTGAATATGCATGTAGATATGATTGTACAGGTACAAAAGTGATAATATATTCCATTGGAGGACAGACGGGAAGTGTTGATACTGAACTATTTAAATGTGGGATAAGTAAATACTAAAACTGTTTTATCTTTGTCTTGTAATATTTGGTGATAATTTTCAGAGTTCCTATTAACACTAAAATTATTAGCATTGTACATCATCAATATAAGTAAACACTGAATGTCAGTCAATAACCTAAATGATGGAGATGGGTTACTCTGAGCGTCACACAATAAAGCTGCGGAACCCCCTCCTCGAACAGTTTTTCGGAAACCACTGCTGTCCCCATCTCTTACTCTTGGGCCAACACTTGTCTGAGGTTCTATTTTAAAATTGCATACATGATAGCATTATACTGATCTTGTAGATAGTTCTACAGGTATGACAGTGATGTCTTATATTCCTGTTGATGAAGGACGGGAAGCAATACTATTTGCATTGTTTAAGATTTCTGGGCGCTTGTAGTGTATATATTAAGTTAGTAAATACTACTATAGCAAAAATACAACCTAAATGCTGGGGATGGGTTGCTCTGAGCGTCACATAATAACGCAGCCGAGGTTCCTCCCCTGATTTCCATTCTTCGGCCTAGGAAACTTTGACCATCTCGCACTCTGGGTGCAACGCTAGTTTGAGGCTCTATTGAAAAATATTCAAAGTTTTGTTCAACAATACTAAATAAAAGTCTGTCCTGCATTGTTTGAAAGACGGGAAGTTACACTTAAGCACGAACACCACACTTTGCAATAAAAGCTTCGGCTTGCAACAGTGATAACAAATGCTGTGTGCATCTGTATCAAATGCACAATTGTGCATAAAACGAAGAATTCAAAATTGTCTTTGTATTGCCCATATAACATGTAGGATATTATAATTTCTAATATCACATTTAGGTACTTAGTTGGTAAATATTAAAATATTAACATGATGTCACTTCCCAAGTCCTGAAGTTAATATCAAACCGGAATGCATGTGTACCTATTTACCTATGTAATAAATTCTCCTAGCTAAGTTTTTTATAGGGAGCAATAATCAGCTAGATTTGGAGTAGCTATGAGTTGGTACCTAAATGAAGGAGATGGGTTGCTCTGAGCGTCACATAATAACGCAGCCGATGTTCCTCCTCTTATTGCCATTCTTCGTGCGACAAAACTTTCACCATCTCGCACTCTGGGTGCAACGCTAGTCTGAGGTTCTATTAAAAATTTCCAAAATTGTTTGTTCAATACAAACTTCACTTCAGCAAGTTAACATTTCTCTTGTATCGTCAAAAGACGGGAAGTTACAAAAACACGAGCACCATAAATCGTATTCACAATATCGCACAATTTCGTAACCGTGTTGCCCCATCCGACATGAATCTACACAAAATGCATAATTGCATATATGCGAATGGTTGATAATTGTCTACCACACTACCTATGTAAATGAGTATCGTGCAGGTGCTAGTAATACTGCTTTACCTATCTTACTTAATCCAGTACAACTGAACTAAGGATAAGTTGCAATTCCTGGTTTTGTATTGATAGTACTTAGTAATTACTAAATGCCAAATATATATACTAAATATGCACCATCAATGCAATGAATATCTATTTTAATAATAATTTTATAATAATCTAATGCATTAAAATGAATTTAGCTACAGAGATATTTAGTGGCTTGTTGCTACCTAAATGATGGAGATGGGTTGCTCTGAGCGTCACACAATAAAGCAGCAGAGCCGCCTCCTTGTAGAACCATTCGCCGACTAAAGACACTGTCACCGTCTCGTACTTTCGGTGCAACGCTAGTTTGAGGTTCTATTTAAAAGTTTAGTATCATTAATAATATATGCTAAAGTACGTATCAACCTAACTCCTATCTATATTCCTTGGTATCAACCTAAAGTATATTTATTATGTAAGTCCTCCTGCACTGCTGAAAGACGGGAGACCTTGCACTTGACATAAGGAATGCTAATTACCCTTACGAAAAATATAATATAAAACGTATTGCACAAGAAGTATGTAAAACGAATCGAATGTGCAGTAGAATCTTGAATAGCTATTGATTTCTACTATCTTATGATAGAAACTTTAATGATTACGTAATGTGTAAGGAATATTGTTGGAAACCCCATTACAATAATTTGTTTCATAATGCAGCTATACCTAAAAGAAGGGGCAGGATTGCTCTGCGCGTCACAAGTCAAGGCAGCTGAACCGCCACTTCGCAATGTCATCTTTCTCAGGGCAAAATTCTCTCCATCTCTTACTTTCGGACCAACACTTGTCTGAGGTTCTGAATTACACGATAGTAAACTTATATGAACGTATGCAATCATTTAGATCATTTATATTATTATGGGCCACGCTATGTACACTTTGGTTACCAGAGCCAGACAGGACCTCAATGAAGAGACCCGGGAAGTAAAGCAAGACTATTCAGAACTAACTTTTTTATGCACTTCAAATGTTCAGTAATACGAACTACAAAGTTGAAGAACTATAATATAGTTTCCATTTCTCCAAAATCAAAAAGAAGTTGAGTAGATTTCCTGCGGCTATCAAAGTGAGACTTTATCCTTCAAGTATATATTTTACCATTTGCTACCTACCTAAACGACGGAGCAGGGTTGCTCTGAGCATCACACAGTAAAGATATCGTCTTTTGATACCCTACAGTTAGCCGTGATCCAATACTATTGCCATCTCTCACCTTGGGGCCGACGCTCGTTTGAGGTTCTACAATAAACAGGACACTTCGATTGAAACAATGTTATCTAAATGAATATCTACATTTTTGTTGGAAGTTCGGTAATTGTTGGAAGACGGCAAACGATGCTCCTTTGACCTAACTAAGCGAGATATGTAGATACATGTATATAATTACTGAATAAAGTTCTGGCTAGGCTCTCAGAATTCAGATTTCAGAAAATAATGGCAATGTCAATGTTTCGTACTTAAAACTTGGTGTAGGGAATCCCTGAGCTTCGCAAATTACAACAGCGACATCACCACGCTTGTAAAACGACGGAGGTCGAAGCATTGAAGGCGCTCTGGGGGCAACACCCGTTAAAGGTTCTAACAAAACCAAGCACATTAATTTTTATCCTCAATTTTCTACAAGGTGCAATAATGTAATCTAATTATGCGAACATCTTGTTATGCCGAAGTAGCTGAGAGACATTTAATGGTGCGAAAGACGAGAAGTAATTTAGCTGACAATACCATATCATAAAACTGACTACCCACTTCATTTTTGGCGGAGGGTGACCTTGTGCTAAACAAGTAATGCCAACTGTGAGACCAGCAGATCGTTCCATCGCCTGGAGACGAGAGTCATATGGCAATTTTGGGGCTGAGCTACCAACTGGTTCTGAAAAATCATTACAAATTCACAATGCTAACATCTACCTCGTGGGAAAGTTGCGTGTTTTGTTCACTTGTTGCTTGGTTTATTACAACACTTTCATTTTTGCAATAGCTCTGTATGTTGGAAGACAATGGCACAGGATTTGCTCTTTCTTCTATGTATTAGCAGATTTTATGAGATCGTTTCAATGCCCCACATACAGACAAGGAATGTCACAGAATTGCTAGCTTAAACATGGTCAACAAGGGTATTAGTGAGAAAATCACATAGAAATCTCACGAATGCAATGTTCATTTAACTGGCATTGTGTTTTGCATTATCTCTTTGCCATGTAAGAGTGGAAGTGGAGTATGGTTAAAAAGGCTCACTTAAAATCTGGAGGAGGAAAAGCTTGAGCAGGACATAGAAGTGAGAAAGATGAACTCTCTTCTTTTAAGAAAGCTTGTGAATGCGCTTGAGATGAAAATCTTGGGCCTGTACTTCCCATTGGTTCTAATAAAAACAAACACGTTGGAGTACTAGTTATCATCACTTATTTTGCGAATACGCATATGAACTCCAATATGACCTGTGACGACAAACTAGATACCGATAGCAACCCCAGCCTGATATTTTATAGTTTTTGAGACCTAATAAATATCTTACAGCCATGTTAATTAGGTACATCACACTCACAATGGAACTGCTACTGTTACTTACTTAAATGCAGGTGCAGGGAATGCTTGTGCAGAACACAGCAAAGCAAACGAAGAACCAGATTCTTTATAAAATCTGTGATAATCGGACTCTGTTGAAAACCTGGGTCCTGTACTTCCCATTGGTTCTAGCAAAAACAATTTGGGTTGGAGTAGTCTGTTTTATCAATGATTATATTTAAAAGAACTCCATTGACAGATTATATGACCTATGACGACAAACTGAGAATACCGAGAGCAGCCCCAGCCTGATATTTTGTAGTTTTAAGACCTTATTTTGCAGTCATGTTAGTTAGATACCTATAATACCCGATACAATGACAAACATACTGGTGATTAAGGCTGTAATCACTTACTGAAATGTTGGGGCAGGAAAAGCTTGTGCAAGGCACAGCAAAGCAAACGAAGAACCATATTCTTTATAAAATCCATGAAAATGGGATTCTGTTGAAAATCGGGGTCCTGTACTTCCCATTGGTTCTAATAAAAACAAACACGTTGGAGTACTAGTTATCATCACTTATTTTGCGAATACGCATATGAACTCCAATATGACCTGTGACGACAAACTAGATACCGATAGCAACCCCAGCCTGATATTTTATAGTTTTTGAGACCTAATAAATATCTTACAGCCATGTTAATTAGGTACATCACACTCACAATGGAACTGCTACTGTTACTTACTTAAATGCAGGTGCAGGGAATGCTTGTGCAGAACACAGCAAAGCAAACGAAGAACCAGATTCTTTATAAAATCTGTGATAATCGGACTCTGTTGAAAACCTGGGTCCTGTACTTCCCATTGGTTCTAGCAAAAACAATTTGGGTTGGAGTAGTCTGTTTTATCAATGATTATATTTAAAAGAACTCCATTGACAGATTATATGACCTATGACGACAAACTGAGAATACCGAGAGCAGCCCCAGCCTGATATTTTGTAGTTTTAAGACCTTATTTTGCAGTCATGTTAGTTAGATACCTATAATACCCGATACAATGACAAACATACTGGTGATTAAGGCTGTAATCACTTACTGAAATGTTGGGGCAGGAAAAGCTTGTGCAAGGCACAGCAAAGCAAACGAAGAACCATATTCTTTATAAAATCCATGAAAATGGGATTCTGTTGAAAATCGGGGTCCTGTACTTCCCATTGGTTCTACAATTTATACAAGAACTGATAGAAAATGTATGCTAAGTAAGTAGTTACATACCTCCACCGTATTCAAAAGATTTATGTAGATATTCACAATGGTAAGCACCCATATAATTATGTTGTGCAAAAATGTACAATGCAATGCTTAGAAAGATATAATACGCACTAATAATAATAACCCAATGTTCTCCATCGACACCCTACAGATTTGCAACTTACTTAAACGTTGGGGGAGGGAAAGCTTGTGCTGAACACGAAATGGCAAAAGATGTACTGGATGCCCTATTGAATGTCAATGTTCTTTGCTCGTTTGGAAACGTCGGTTTCATGCTGCCCATTGGCTCTATCCGGTAACAAAGAATTATAACATGAAAATTACTACCATAAATATTAACATCCTTTGGGCCAATGCAACCCAAGTTCCTAAATGTGAGACTGAGGAAATGTACCCGATAGCGAAAGTGGTGGGATTGGGGAAGTTTATGCAGTAGCATGGGGTTAAAATTACAACTACCTAAATTCTGGAGGGGGATATGCCTGCGCAGGGCACAGTAATGAAAACGATGACGATGATTCGTGAGTGAAGCCAGTCATTGTTTGCGATATTCCAGAAAAACGTGGTCCAGTGCTGCCCAGAGGTTCTACACATTTCATCATTCACATACTAATAATCTACTCCTGAGTAGTACTTAACTACTTATATACACGACAGTGACTGTGACCTAAATATTTACAGTTACTCAAATCAACAGCCTGAAGCCTGAATGATTTACTCGTGAGCTTTCGCTTTTACTTTTGTGTGCATTGAAAAAATAAAGTATTGAATGAAGCTATATAAGTACTTGAAATTCGGTGGTGGGTATGCCTGCGCTGGACATAACAGAGAAAATGAACTCCCTTCACTGCGAATGAATCCAGACATGACTTGAGCATCACCGGAAAATCGCGGTCCAGTTCCCCCCAATGGTTCTTAGATTTGTTCAATGAAAAAAATTAAATATCTGCAATACCGGCTACGGTCCGAAACCTGATGTCCTAACTTTCTACAACGTTAACCCACCGCTGTAGCCTTTTCAATCTTTATTCTTAACAAAGAGATGACTAAGCGAAATGTATAAATAGTGAACAGTCCTGATATTATCATTTGACAAACCGAGGTTACAATATTTGACATCGCGATTCGCGACACAACTCACTTGAATGAAGGAGTTGGGTGGGATTGCGCTGGACAAATTAAACTGAACGTTGACCCCTTAGCTCCTATTCTTGTAAACCCGGAAATCTGCAGGTCTCCTGATAACCTGGGTGATGTGCTCCCGTGGGGTTCTTCAAATTAGACAGTAATTTATGTATTAAGAAACTAATTACCTATATTATGTAGCAATGTCATGTAAAAGACTAAGACTGTGAGACAGTAATTCGAGAGATTTTTATTAGAGAAAGGGCGACCCGATAAGCTGATGGGAGTGCGTTTGAATTTTTGGTGTTTTTTAAAAAAAGTCTCACTTGAAATGTGGAGGAGGGTATGCCTGAGCTGGACAGAGCATTGCAAAAGAGCTATCCTCTATTCTGGAAAATGATGTACTTTGCAAATCTCCGGCGAATCTGGGCGCAGTACTGCCCAGAGGATCTTTGTAATTAAATAGCAACAGAATGTATCAATTTCAGAACGAATCCAATTAACATTTAGCTTTTTTGTTCATTGTACACGTATGAACTGTGACTGACGAGCTTCCGAATTTTTAACTGTTTTATCTTGCTTCTATACTCTTTAACCATATTATGGTGTAACCAAACTGTGTAAACATTACTGTGTACACATCCTGAAAAAGTTGGGGCAGTTCCTCCCAGAGGTTCTTAAGAAACAAACGAAAGTGCTTGCTAAACACTTAAACGTTTTAGTTTTTGCACAAAAACTATCAAAATGGAAATTGAGGGTGACCCAAAACCAAATAGTTAAGAAATTGTAACTTAGACAAACTACTTCTAAGAAAACGTTCCCCTAACTTAGTAATCGCTCCAAATGACAATGACCTACCTATTGCCTAGAAGATGACCAAAATAAATGTACTTTATGGAACATCGGAAATTAAGGTCCGTGTTACCCTTACCGAAACTTTGGGGCAGGATTAGATTGAGCTGTACACAACAAAGCTAAAGAACTTCCTGATGGCCAAGTGTAAGATGAGGTCCCGGAACTTTGCGAAAATTTAGGGGAAATACTTCCCATGGGCTCTAAAAATTCCACATAGGACAAAAAGTTGGTCACGTGAATATATGAATGGCAAATAAGTAAGTAACAAAGGCACTTGAAACTTCGTATGAGCAGACGACGAAAGTGCAGCCTTGTTCCACGCATTAATATCCTAAATATCTTCCACTAAGCCATATGAACAGTAAACATATTTAGAAGTAGCCCGAAGTGAATGCAGTTCTTTAGAAAATATGCACATAAAAGGTATTGGAGACAGGACAAAAGGGTAAACATCCATACAACACATTAATAGTACATCCTCTCAGTATAATCAACATATTGTCATTTATACCTAAACCTAAATGACTCACCTAAAATTAGGAGGAGGGAATGCTTGGGCAGGACACAACAGGGAAAACGATGTACCCTCCGACTGAACAAACCATGTTGAAAGAGATTTTCCAGAGAAAGTTGGAGACGTTCCGCCCAAAGGTTCTTTAAGTTGAATTAATAACAGTAACAATTGAAACATCCAGTATAAGTAGGATATACTAGGCACCAATCAAATATAAGCCAAAACGGTAACGCGGACGGCCCGAACCCGGTTATCTTACTATATTTTGCAATATGTATATATATAAGAAATACTGGACCTCTATTACCTTTGTTATCCTAGACTAAATATGATTCTAAAAGTCTATATCAGTTCCTATAGTCTTAATCCGATGATCATATCTCAGTGAACGTTTTTCACACTTAGTTTTTATTATAGCTCATTAACATTTTACATTACCTAAAACTGGGAATAGGATTTGCTTGTGCCAGACACGCGAGGGCAATTGAGCCTCCATTTGCCCAAGTAAAAGTTGAAGATTCAGAACGCATTGCAAATTTTGGAGGTATACTTCCCAGAGGTTCTAATTAAAATATGAAGTATTAAATTGACTGTGGAGTAATATTACTTATCTATGCCATGATTTATCATTGGGATATTTAGTATACGAATCCGAGACGAGGAGCCCGAGAGCCTAAATGTCTATACGGTTCTCTTAAGCTCTTTAATGCAACATTAGATCTAATTATATAACGCTGCCTACTTTTGCACCTAGAAAACATTTGTGATGGTTCTCTACATTCATGAACAAGGTAATTAAGATATTAACTTTGTATATTTAATGGACAATGAAATAATGCCTAACTTATAAGATGGAAAAGGATATCCTTGAGTAGGGCAAAATAGCATATGATCTGATGTGGAGCGTACTTCAACAGAACGACTTTTTTCGTTACCGGAAGTGAATCGTGGAGCAACGGAGCCGATTGGGTCTACATACAAGAATGCAGTCCATTTTCGTCGTACAGTATTTACATAATTATTTATTATGTGAACCAAAATGCAATCACATCACTTAAAACGAGGCAATTGTAGCCCGCCACCGAATTGCAGTAGGATAGAAAGGACAATTTCAGTGCATACCAATCAAGTACAAACAAAAATGCAATTCTATAGTAAGTTATCTTTATGTACAATTACAGGGTAACAGCTAACGATCAAAGAAAGCCATCACATAAATAAAAATAGACACAATGCACTATTAATTATTTTCAGCTATTGTTGATGCGTATATGTACAGCATACATCCGTCAATCTACATTTTTATCTACATAGCACCCCTCAACTTGCAATTAATGCAACCATGGTGCAATCAGATATTAAAATGAAAAAAATACCTAGTTGTGGGAACAGGGTACCCTTGTGCGGGGCAAAAGAGTACTGTATGGCTTGAAGTTCTCCCTTCGACAAATTTGTATCTCTCCGAAAATGGAAATCTGGGACCAACACTGGAGACCGGCTCTATTTTTCATAAGTCACCCAATGGTGGTTTAAAATACTTACTGTCTCAGCAAATAAAATTATTTCTTAAGATTTTTGTGGAACCAAGACAAGGTCCGCAAAATCTTTACTGTATGTGAAATATATAACATTGTGCGTGCAAATCACTTCCCGTCTCCCAACATTCAGGCTTCGGGCCGCCCCATTTATGAATCTGGTAACGAATCCGCATTTTAATTTTATTTCCATAAGCAATTTCATGTTTTAATTTCATTGCATTTGTGTAGAGTATGCATAAATTTAAAACATTAATAATTATAATTACAATTAAATATAAAACCCCAAGCTTGACAAACAGTACAATAAAGCACATATAAAAGGTCTTGTTGACAGAGCTAAGGGAGTCACGCATCATACAAAAATTCGTATTATTTGCAACATGCGGAAGTTACCAGATTCATCGGAATATGTCGTCACAGCCCATACGGCACAAGAAAACTGCTGTGCTACTTACTTAGTGAATTCTTTATTGAGTTATATTTAAAGCAATTAAATAATAGTTTTGCACATAAACATGAAAAGTTTCATCGATAAAGGGCACAGCAATTTTCTTGAATACAAATATTTATAATTTATTTAACAAATTGAAAAGAATCTTTACCTGTGATGACGAGTTTACCCGCAGAAGCACTTAAACGAGTTTCACCTGTAAGTCGATGCTTTGTTTGACACCTGAAATGAATTAAGTGTTGTAATTTATATCGCCAATTATTTAAATAATACCTATATACTACATCGTAACGCATAGCCTACACACTGGGACCACATATATGATTTAGGTATGCATTTTTGATACTGATATTTCTTATTATATTAACGACCATGGGTAATAGCTGTTTGCATTTAGTTTTTCCATTGAAAAGTCAAAGAGAAAGAATATGCACATAAAAAGACTATGCAGCACTTACCGGTATTCCTTAAATCCATCCTCAGGCCGAACATCTTTAATATGCAACTCACCGGAAGGCAACACAACGAATTTCCCATCTTTACAACAAAAATTAACTTTAGTATACAATGTTAAGTTACCAATCACCAGAGAACACCCGATAAATGCAGAACTTATTAATAAGCAGTTCGTTTCCGTAAAATGATTCTAACAACTGCTATCTGCATCAATTGAATGTTCCCCAGTAGACATAATAATAATATTTGAGAACAATCGGACATGGCGGGTGCACGGGTCGTAGTAAAAATTTACAAAGCTGTTTTCGTCAATAAAACAACAGTTTAATATGATTTTTCCAATAAGTATTGGCAATAAATATTTACAGCTTTAGCATAATACGCCATATTTTGGCATTATGAAATATAAACTCATAAATACTAAGTAAGAGCTAAACCAGGAGTTCTATTTATGTAGTGCCTTGGAAATATTTAGCAGTCCATACGTGGTACTACAATCCTAAATATTTATGAAGTTGTAATGTACAATGTACACGCTTCCATTTACGAATGTATTTGGAATACTTATCTAAGAAAGAAGGTAAAGTATCTGTAGACACATATTTAATATGGTATAATTAATTATTTCGATTTTTGCACACCTACCAAATCCTTAATGCGTAAATATTTTTAAAACTTTTTGCTTCCCGTTTTTTATATGTATCTAACCAAAAGAGTTTCCTGGAGTGAACTGGTTATCTTCTGAATCAAACCATGCAGTTACTTGAAGAAAATCGGCAACAAATGAGGGCACTTCACATTTTACTATGACATTGTTTCCTCTGATCACGTATTCATTATCTGCCTCACTTTCGTACAATTGAGCCACAACTAAAACATTTACAACAACAATTTATTTAGCTCATCCAGGCTTCCATTGTTATTTCGTTATTCTATATAATCACAGATTTTAAGCTAATATTGATTTTTCAAAATTCGGTTACTCATCTGAAATCATTAAAAACGACCCGACAACCTGCTCATGTGCCAATTATTGCGCTTATAACCCTACCCATAGATTTTGAATCTTGAGAATACACATTATCAAGACTATCATGCCATGCTACAACTTCCAGGAAATCAGCAACAAACGACGGGATTTTGCATTTTAGAATTGCTGAATTGCCCCTGATAATATATTCTTGATCTCCATGAGTGTCGTAGGTTTGGCTCACAACTACAGTGATTTAAAAATAAAATTCATAATACCTAACTTCATTTACAAAGTATTTATTACCAACTACTTTGTACCCGGCACCTGCCATAGTCTATGCACTTTTGAGATAAAACTATAAATACCAAAGGACTTATCCATGGTGTACATATTATCATCAGAATCATACCACGAGACAACTTCCAAAAAGTCCGAGACAAATGAAGGAATTTTACATTTGAGAATTGCAAAGTTGCCTCGGATAACGTGTTCCTGATCTCCGTACGTATCATACGACTGTGTGACAACTAAATTTAAGAAAAACTCAAATGAATATTGAAACAATTCTTTTTAAACGCGTTAATAAAAGTAACACCTAAAAGACCTGAGTAAATGACCCGATACATTTGCTAAACCATGTTCTCATGTTCAAAACTCAATAACTAAACTACCAGCCAAGCCAGCCATTAATACCATATTCCTTTCCCTGAGAATAAATTGTGCCAACATCGTCTATCCATGCGACCACCTCCAAAAAGTCGGCAACAAATGAAGGAATTCGACATTTAAGAATGGCAGCATTATTCTTAATTATATGCTCTTGGTCTCCATAAGTGTCGTAAGATTGGGTCACAGCTATAATTATCCAATCACGAACAATTAAAGGTTTATTATGTCTATGCTGCTGCTGTGTCACTTTTGTTAATACCAAACTTAACGTACCTAAACTTACATATATACAAATCAATTATAGAAGCGATGCAGGTTTGGTCACCACTAACAGTTATGTAAACACTTATTTTACGTTAGAGTCTGAACTCTACATATACGATATAATAGATATAAGATTATAAATAATTATTCAATAACTCTTTATCCGTCTGGTCTAGACTACATAATATAATGTACGTAAGTATGTCTATAGACAGTTTCTAAGCGCATGATTGTATGTAGTATGTATTCCCGTAAGTACACAAGATTCAATAATATATAAATATGCATTGGTAGTTACATTGTTACATCCAACTCTTTAAAAGGATTTTACTATACTTACTTTGCTATAGAATATGTAATGCTGCATTATGTGATTATGTGATAAGATTATAAATTATATAATACATTTTCCCCTATCTATATTATAAATAGTCTCGCAAATGTAAGTACTTGAAATGGGTGTTAACGACCCAAGCAACCTCAACGCCCGATTGTTTGCCCTGCACTTGCGTTATGTAAAACGATGTAGTGCATTGAAACGCATTAACAGTTAATGCGATACACATTTAAAAAACCAACCATTATGCCTATTGTCCTGTGAGTACACATTCTCAAAATTGTCATGCCAAGACACAACATCCAAAAAGTCTGAGACGAAGGACGGCAGTTTACATTTCATTATTGCAGCATTGCCTCTGATAACTTGTTCTTGCTCAACGTAGGTAAAGTAAGACTGGCTCACAACTAAACATAAAAATATACAGTTTTCTTGAAAATAGGCACCAGATTCATTAAATTATTATTGCTCTACTGTTTTATTGTCACTTATAAAAATTTATTATGAGTGGTTCTCCTAACATTTTCCCTATTTATAGATTTTCTTATTTCCAGATCCTTAAGTACAGTACCCACCATGTTCGTGTCCGTATATCTTATTTAATCTAATAAACTAACTTGTCGTCCCAGTTTCATAAACATTGTCTTCAGTATCTTTCCAGCTAGTGACGCTGACGAAATCAGACACAAATGCCGGTACATTGCATTTCAGTAAGGCGTTATTCCCCCTTATAACGTATTCAGACATAATTTCCGCTGCATACGGCTGAGCTACGACTAAAAATTCATTTTTTCGTCTCATAATAATTTGTGGGAACTAATCAAATTAGTCATTTAATGGATTCGTGAATACAGGTTCTTTACACATTTAGTTGCTTAAGTATATTGTATAGTCAATATGTCTGGCTACGTTAAGTGGATAGTACAGTTGTATGACTTCTTTCGAACAAACTACTGCTTTAGCTATCCACATACATAAGAAGTATTTACTATGCACATAAATTATTCATTTTGTTCTTATATAAGTAAATTGCCGATGTGCACCCACCAATATCGCGAAAGTTTCTCAATATCGATAGATATGTGTAATAATTGTCAATTAACTCGAATTAGGATTTTGGGAAGCATAGGAATACGTGTTTTCATTTTCATCAACCCATCCAACGATCTCCAAAAAGTCAGCCACAAATGAAGGGACTTCGCATTTTAAAATGGCACTATTTCCCTTTATGGCATATAAATTGTGAACTTCTGTAGCGTAGAACTGAGCTACAGCTGCAAAGTTCAATGTAAAAATACACAAAATCAAAGATACTGAACCTTGAACTTACTTTCCATAAATATTTTGATACTACTCATCTTTCCTTCTTCTACTGTTATAAATAAATAATCCTCTTATGCTGGCAAGCAAATACATTTACATAGGACAGGTAGACATATATGTATTCTATTCTCTATCTGACAATAAAATCATATCTCAGGGTACGCCTAGAGGCAAGCAACACAACTGCACTCATGAATAATATAGTACACAGTCAAGTTAGAGCCAGACAATTTGTATTTTGTATTGTAGAAGCGAATAATATTACGCAATAAAGTAGGCATTGTTGCATACCTATGTGAGAAAAGTAAAGTTAAGGTATTTGTGCACGTGCTCTGCAAGCACATGGATTCTTTTCTAGTGTACTTATAGGTATCTATCACTATTGTGTTATGTTGTGTGTTTATTTTGCGATACGGATTGGCTACGAGCCATAGCACCATGACCGATTATTCTCTTCGTCAATTATGCATAGGTACTACATATTCATGTAGTCTGCATTTGCATATGAAATAAACTATATAATAGTATTTTTCCCACCAAAAGCAGAACCCGGAGAATAGTTATTCTCTTCAGAATCAGTCCAAGCTGCTACCATTAAGAAATCCGAAACAAATGCCGGTATAACGCATCTCAACGTGGCACTGTTTCCACGAATTACATGCTCATTGTGCACCTCTACGATGAACTGCTGTGAAACCACTGCAAAATATTACAACTTTAAGATACTCTACTATTTAAATATTCATCTGCTCTTAAATTAAAGTAAATAAATCTACTAAACTGCCTTGTATTCATTTCATGCTACACATAAGGTGGATAAAATACTTGCCTTAATACACCTATTTACTACTAACATAATTTATTATTTAGTTCACGTTTCATTTTTCAAAACGGGTACAAAAATTGCATTAATTCAATTACTTTATAACAAGTAATATTGCACCATATCCGATCGATCTCTAAAAGAACCAATATTTGTTGGCAAACCATAATTATTTGAATCCATTGTAAAAGTTTCTCCCAAAGTCGTTTGCCAATCAGTAACAGTAAGGAAGTCAGCCACATAAGATGGTATTTGACATTTGAGAATGGCATTATTTCCCCGAATCGTGTGTTCTTTAATAGGATCTATTTCGTACACTTGAGCCACAACTGCAGATATTTATATGCACAAAATAATACAAATGGATTTGTTAAATACATATATGATTGTAAAATGTAAGCAAAAAACGTAACCTTTTCTATCATATATCTTCCCGTAGGATTACTGTAAAACTATTTATAACTCATTGTAGTATATGTAGATATAAAATAATAAGCTTAAGTTTGCAATAAATTGTGTTACTACATACAATGCACATAGATGCATACATATTATACATTGCATAGATATATCTATCATGAGTATAGAGTGTCACACATTTTGTTATCTTACATAAAAATTGATGTAATCTTTGTAGCAGGTTGCTATCTATGTACTTGGCTACCAATAAACTTAGCTTGCTGTCCTACCTAATCATAACATATGCAGAATTCAAGTGACTAAAAATGCTTGATCAATATTATCACAGGTCTTTAATTTTAATAACGATGTATTGATTCATGAACGCTACACACGCTGCACTCGTCTTGTCCGATTACTTCGCACACAATAAGTATTTGAAAAGTAATATACAACTTATCAAACAGCTATTTTCATACCAAAGGTTTCAGTTTTACGAATGGGAACGTCATCCTGAAACCAACTGTCTACTTCTAGAAAGTCAGCAATAAATGCTGGCATTGAGCATTTCATTACTAAGGAATTCCCTCGAATGACATCTTCTTCTGCTACTCTCGCTGAGTAACGCTGATTGACCACTTAAATACGAAATCATGCATTTTATAATATGTGTTAATATTTATAGTACTAATATTCAATGTATAACAGTATAACAAAATAGTACAGTTATAGAATGATAATTAATATACGAGCAAAATGAACTATGAACTTAGATCTACCGAAATATTTGCAATCTCGTAAAACATATCAGTTATGTACTGAGGTGAATCATTCATAAAACCTTAGGTCTAATCAGTATGGTATCAGCACTACTGTGGTGACTGTTTAAACACAGATGTATTACATGCATATTGTATGCATTTACAAGAGAAATTGTACCTACATTTATTTATATACTCGTAAAAGCGTTTCTTTTCAGTTACTTTTCTCTGTGGTTAATTTAATGTAAGTAAATATCTTGAGAGTAATTAGAATTAATTTTCCTTAGATTTAAACCCTGCCCTCCCTGTCCGGAAAATGTACTAACGTCCTAACATGTTTTCTCTAATTGGCCCGATTTCCTAAGCAATCTGGTTGCCGAGTTTCCAACTTTTCCTGACACCTGCTGTCCGATTGCTCTATATTATGTAATAGATCATTCATAAAATACCATATTTATCATTTCTGTGAATAGGAACGTCATCCTGAAACCAAGATTCTACACCAAGGAAATCTCCAACGAAGGATGGCATTGCACATTTAAATATTGCAGAATTTCCTCGAATCACATCCTCTTCAAATACTTTGGCTGAGTATGGCTGATTCACCACTTTATAAGCAAGCCAAAAGCAAACATTACATATACGTACAGTATTAACAGTATGCCAAATCCTTTGCATGTTATTCTTTTTTACTTTCATTCTGGTATGTTGTCAAAATAAACCATTCATTCCTGGTTTGTATTTAGCTATGTATCTACTATCTATAGTACATAGAAGTCAAGTATTGCATAGGTATCTATGCTATTAATGCAACTATTAAACTGCTAATCTGCCTAGGTAGTTTACTAGAAATAAAGTTTTTTATGTTTGTCCATTACAAACACAAATAAATACATTATGTGTTTAGCATAATAGCACATATCCTATATTTAGCCACTTTTTCTGTATGTTCGTATTCTTTATGTTCCATTCTATATTCTTATCTACCTTGCATCCGCCAATTAGTCCTGAAAGTTCCATTTGTCAATAGAAATGGCTCAAAATTAGAGTAGCTTGTTTGGCTACAGACAACTGAATTTTGTTCGGCTGTCTATTGACAATGCGTATAACCTACAACCTACCATAAAGTTCATTTCTTTCTATCGGAGTGTTATCCTCAAACCATGTGCTTACGCTCACAAAATCACCGACAAAGGCTGGCAAATTGCATTTCATCAAAGCCGAATTGCCACGAATAACGTGTTCTTCCCAAACGTTTGATGTGTACAGTTGGCTTACCACTTCGTGTAAGTATCATTAGTTATTCAAAAATTATCATTTACCATTATACTAATATAACTATACTAATAGTACACCCTTATCATTATTATTGCATTTTAAAAACCAAAATTCTTTGTATACGTAACAGGTACCTAGATCTATATTCCGATATCAATATGCGAAAGTTGTTATGTTATATCTAATCAATATTGATATATTTGCAAATGTGTTGTATGTAAGCATTAAACATGAGATTAAGTGATATTGCTTCATAAGTAAAGTTATCCTACATATGTAGTATTAAATGTAAATTGGTACAATGATGAATTTGCGTATTATGAAATAAGTTTAGTTATTTTACCTGCTCGAACGTGAACATCTCGTGAATGGATGGTACCAACAGAATTCCTAGCCAGACAAATGTAGGTTTGAGCATGAACTTCTTGTCGATAATCTTCAGCACGGAAAGGTGGAAACACCAAAGCTCCAGATGCTAACACCTGAAAGAAATACAAAGATTTTTTAGTAAAAGGTGGAATGGGAATTTTGGTTCTTTGCACGCGATCAATCAAGGACATAGATAAGAAAAGCAATAAGAAAGGGACGAAATGCAACAAGAAATATAGGTACTTATAGGGATACAAATGCGATTATTGGATTCTAATACATACTTGCAAAATAGACCACGCAAGATAATTGTTGTGTGTTTATGCTGTAGGCATACAATAGTGAATAGTGTGAGCATGAAAGGCTTTGTATTTAAAGAAAATTATTCTAAGCAAGAAAACTACATTTTGCAGTGTCGCTAGATTATTTAGCTTTATTTATCAATGCATCTTTAGAATGAATGCAGGGATTACAATAAATTCTTCACAAAGGTTGCATTCAGAAACAAACGTCCCAGTGCAGTGATTACAAGTAAAAAACGTACCTACGACTTGTTCGTGGCACTATAGTGCATGTAACATGCTAAAATAATTCACGCATAAGTTTTTTTTTAAATAAATTCACGCACTGGCGAGGCTGTTGTGTTTAATATTTATGACCAGGAATTCACGCATGTACTAAAATACCTAAAATACCTTTACATGGATTATGGATATTGTTTTCCATGAATGTCATTCATATATCATCGTGGAATAATATAACTCATCCTATGTTAAGTAAAGGTGCCTATGCCAACTCTTTTCTCTGTTTAATAGCTCTAGGCTCGCTAAAACATAAATAGTAACTACACACTTATTAGTGTTTCTGTTTAGGTAAAAGCATTCTGCTATGAGGCAAGAACACGAAGAAAAACAAATCAAAGTGAGTTCATAAAAGCTTTAGCCCAAATATAATTCTTTATGTACTATAGCATAGAGGTGACATGCAATCCAATATACATTTGGTTGCAATATAATTATATCGAAGCGAATACAGCCCCAAATATATGGTATTTTACCAGCTTTTCGGATATACAAAAGCATTAAATTCCTGAAAATGCACTAACTCCTGTAGCTTGTACCCAAACATGGTTCATTGATTCATTATAAATACAAGTGTAGTCTGCATGCATGCCATAGGTAGGTAAAGATGTATAGTAAGTGCAAAAACGCGTAAACAAATTTAGATACATGGTTATAGATTCGTATTAGGTATACTTATAGCCCCAGAGATGTATAGTCAACAGGACAGGAAATCCATATGCAATGTACACATGCTACATGCATACAAACACTCTTTTTTGCAGTCCTATACCCTGTGAAACTGCATGTGAACCCTAATGTCTAGTTTCTGTCTATTCAAACCTACACAATATACAGCGAGGGAACTGTCACTTTTCTATATGGGAACTATATGCTTACATCGTATCGTGGAATACTCCAAACAAAACATTAAACGCTATCTGCTTGAAAATTCTATGTGTATGTAAATCGTTACGTTACTCTTTCCCTTCCGACACGTGTGGTCGACTAACATTTATTTGGCAACAAGAATATTCGCCTACAATCCTAACCAAAATCATAGTAATCACATTTCTTAATCAGAACAATATTCATTTCAGCCAATCCCTCACATGAAGCACAAATGTGACAAATGAAGAATTGTTTGGTATATAAAAAATATTGAAACGGCAAACTTCACTACTTAACATTGAAAGTCAAGACTAAGAAAAACGTTATGTTTTGTTAGCGCTATGTATACATGTGCGTATGTCAATGCTTTGCAATCTTATTCTTGAAAAAAGTGTAGAATTGGTAGTACTACTTTTCCTCAGCAATGCAACATGAAGCGGAAAATAAAAAAGTATATATTACACAGAGTGCATACAATAGTTCACATACATGACATGATTTGACAAATGCTAAGGCGTCTCCGTAAAAACACGAGGATTACTTCTTACTTAGTTTAAGTCATAAGAACACAACAGGAATAATCATTTGCAGTGTCACAGTATTAGGTACAATTACAAAATCCTTATTGCGTATACAGATGAGTGCCCATACCATGCATGATAAGTATAATATGTTGGGTCCATGGGCAAACGCTCACGGGGACCGGCATATTAAAATAAAAAAAAAATAATAATAAAAATAAGTATAATATGTACATATACCTACCTATACATTTACATAGAGCTAATAATCCTAATATTGATTTCGAAGTGGAATAGTGGAAAGACCCTCTTTAGTTTTTTATATACCTACACTTGTACATTGTACATGGTACAGATATAGGACAGCCAAGGCAGAGAGTCCACCCTTACTTTTAGTCGATGTACTTTTAGTTGATGGCAGCTGCATTCACATTATCATAGCCCTACACTACACTGCAACTAGCTAGCAAGTACTCCATAACTTACAAACAACGCTTTTTCACTTCTCTTCTCATGGCAGATGTTTAGCTGGGAATGGGATAATGTAAATAGGTAGACGAGATTGTAGGTAGCAGATGTTAATGCTACAGTTTAACAGACAGACTGAAATGTTGTCTTGAGATCTGAAGAATTACTACTGAAGAATATAATAGTACATACATAAGTCTACATTCACTTTATATAGTTACAATATTACTTTGGTTTCGTTTTCGTTAACTAACTACAGTTTCTATTACGTATTTATGTACCAATGTTATTAACATGGACGAAGAATTGTATGTCATAATTGTAGTTCTATCTTTTTATACATGTGCTACATAGTATATGCCTCTATAGTTATAATATTCTTCGTCCTGTTGAAATAATCCCGTAAATTAAGATCAAGGGTCTGCTTGTAAAGTCCTTAGCACCCTTGATGCTTAATATTTGTGCTATAGAGGGTAA
>JAQFYC010001668.1:0-31972 GCA_034694165.1 Tomocerus mixtus | reverse complement strand
CTCCTCAACATCCTCAACCTCCGCTACCTCCTCAACCTCCTCAACCTCAAGTGCAACACAGGCCTTACTTTAACCCTTACCCTTTTACTTCCGTGTGAGATTGAAAGGAATATTAATTAAAATATACAAATCATTTTGTAATGCTGCAGGGGAGAATCGCCAAGTAAAAAACCAAAGCATGGACATTCATCCCAAAGGAGTTTATATTTTAAAGCAAAACCTCCTCCCCATTCCGAGGAAACGTGTGATTCTCATGACTCTACTCTGATGGATCTTCTCAATTTTAAACAAGGACCCTCTACACCAACTCCTATTGGAAATGTAAACAGAGACTCAGATAGCAGCTATAATTTTTCTTCAGCATTTTCTCCTCAGCCTGTGGCGACCACGGTTGTATCTCCTGAGAGACAGCTACCAGTTTCCAATGTTAATGAATACAGTAATACTAATAACATGAGCCCCCTGCGGACATATTTACCTTCATATTGCAACGTTCAAGAAACTCCAGTGAATCTTCAAAGGAGGAGACAACCTTTGATACCGGCTCCTGCCCCTCCTTCCCCATCGTCTTGGTCTAATAGCAGCCGCGGTAATGATGGCATGAAAGCTCAATCAACACCTCCAAAAATTCGAAGAATAAAACTCCTTTCATTTAAAGCGAATGCGGAAGCAGAAACCAAGTCCAAAGTAACGAAACATAGCGAACTTTGTTTAGATTGGTCTTTGAAGCAAAGACTTTTGATTACAACATCTAATCCATTTGGTTGGAGCAGTAATAATTTGAAAACATCTGAAGAATCATCTGGAATATCTTCATTTGTCCGGTGCATTGATATGCAACCAGGAGATTCAATCTCCCCTCATAACTCGCAATTAGATACCTCACTTGGTGCCCAGTTTCACCAGTGCTGTCTCTATTGGCAGCATCCTCATTTGCCAACTGTAAATCTCTTCCCCCGAGAAACCGTTGGTACTTCCAGTGGGATAGGAACACAATCGTCGTACGCACATATACGATTCGAAGAGAGAGTTTTTGATAGTATGCATTCCGAATGGTAAGTATGGTAGCAAAAATATTTTATTATATTGGATCAAACTATTACCCAATTACCTGAAGTTGGCTGAAGTATAGAAAATTCGTTTATACCCAAGTCTAAACCTAAACTGTTTCTTTTTCAGGATTGAGGCATTTCGATCTGCTTTCCAGCTTTTACGAACTAGGCAATGTCCATTCTTTTATATATGTGCAAATCAAATCACTTGTCTCTTTTGCGCTGCTGGTACACAAGGGAATGATCAAATACAAATATACGTCACTCCTTCTACCAAAGGTTTTAGAGACGCTTTAAAATCCGAAGGTAGAATACTGAGTAATTTTTATTTATATATTGCAAGCAAAGATTTCGTTTCTTCAATTTTTTGTTGTATACAGGTATTGAATTCATCCTCCCGTATTGCAAGCCAGATTCCGATGTAGTTAATGAAGACGTTAAAAATCAAGAACTCAATTCTGATAAGGACGATAGTGATGACGAGCCTGATAAATGGCTAAATGAGATGGGCATATCTCAGGACCTTAGTGTGTCGATGTCCACTAAAATGTATTGTAGCTTTTACAAGTTGCTATAATAAGTAATTATGGGATTGTTCTTTTTATTTTTTATGACTATTTTTTAATGGTTTCCTGTTTTTAGATCCCCTACAGATATGATTGATGAAAAAAACAAGTCAAGTCTAGTAATTATAGCTGGAAAAGATTCTTTGTCATTTTTCAATTTCCTAATTAATTCAAAAACGTTCCTTGTTTCTTCCATGGGACCTTTTGCCGGATTGCCTCCCACAATTTTGGGACCTGTTGCATTTCACGGAGCAACTTTGCGCTCTCTTAAGGTATGTCCTGTGAATTCAACAGCATGTTACACAACCTAACACAACTAAGTCGGTCAAACATATTATATTATATACAAAAATATAACTCTGTTTTTTAGGTGAAACAATGTAAAATTAAGGGGGACAAAAACAGTATAATACATTCAATAGAAATGAATGGTCCAATTTTGCCTCATGTAATGCACATGCTTTGTGCACTTTTATCGAAAACTGTTGAAAATTATAAAATAAATATGAGAACACTTGCATCGACCACTACCTTGAATTTGAACGCGTAAGTTTACAAGTTACAATGAGTTACCTATAAATATGCAAAGATCTTTTAATTTAATCAAATTAAACTGCCTTTTTCTAGGAGGAACGGCTTTCCTGAACAGCATGCAAAGCCAAATGTATTTGAGATGCAAAATCTGAGTGATTGTGGTTTGAAAAAACTTATTTTAGAAGTATTTTGTAGAAGTGATAACTGTGACACAATTAAAGATAGTTTATCGTATGAAAATTCTCTATTCGAATGGTCTTAATGCTGGCTATTATTTAAATGATATAATTTAGACCTATAATTTGTTAAGCATTCTGTTAATTTTTGCACTTTGTTAAATATTTTATTTATTTTAATTTTTAGTCCACAACGGACAGATATTATCTGCACGTGGTAAATACGTTTATTTTACTGTAATAACCTCATAATCATGAAAATAAAAATAGATAACACTAACAAAAATGCTTAATCTGAAGATGGATAAAAATGTAAGCATTTATAAATATGTATGAATTCTGTACTACCATTTTGTAAAATTATAACTATTGTTTTCCGATTTTATAAATTAGACGTGATGTTTTACACATTTTATATTTATGGTTTCCTTTTTTTGCAAAATGTTCACCTTAATTAGGTAAATTATTGGTATTTAATAGTTTCATTGGTTCATTATTTAATCCTTTCCCTGTTGATGTAAGTACACCTAGTTTAGAGCTTTTAAGAATCATACATCGATAGTTTATTTGACAAATTAATTAATTTGCGTATTTTAATACAAAATCATTAGATCTAATTTCGTACACGCTAAAGACCTTAAAATATATTTTGAAACTAAGTTATAGAGGAACACAGTTCCTTATTTGTGTTAGAATTTTAACTTTTTCAGTAGGTAGTTGTCATTACTAATTCTAGCACACTTTTAGGTTTAGTACCTAGAAAATACATTCATAAGAATTTAAACTTAGTTTATACAGCGTTTTTGAATTATTAGATGAGCATTTAAGGCAATGCATAGCTTTAGAATTTAAAATTGCTCATATGGGTGGAAGTCAATAAATAATTAGTCGCTGCAAAGTACCTAAGCAGTAATCTTGAAGAGCTTAGGAAACATAAGAGAAGTGTTGACTTAGAATAATCGATTCTGTTGTTTCATATGGTAAGTTGTGCGAAGTACACCGTAGCGAAATTCTGGCCGTTCTTTTGAGATATTGACGACTGTCTTACATGCTTCCTTTGCAATTTGATACACGGGGGAGGTCACATCAAATATAAGATCTAAATTATAACTTGTTCTTAGAGTGCGCGATACACCCCGGATGCGATCCACCGTTACATATCTGGAGTAACCATCAACTAGATCCACGAAAGAGTCTTCAATCATCTTTGTAAAGTATGCTAAGGTTTTCCTCAGATTTGTCAAAAGTTCTTCTTGAGGTTTGTGACGATTTCGCTACATTAACGATATCAATATATAAAGAGTGAATACTTTTGTATACATATCATCGCAAAATAACTATAATTAATTATCTACAAATGCTTACGAGTTGCGTAGGAAAGTCCATTAGCTGTGCAAACTGGAGTTGAACAGATCTCGAAAATTCGTCTAATGCTTTCTCTGGCATTTTTCTGTGTATGACAAGAATAGCTATCTCACATGCAACCTTTAGTATGATCTTGATAAACTTCTTTCCTTCTTTTTTCCCAAGCTATACATTGGTATGTACATAAATAATTTGATTACATAGAAAGACAATTATAAACTTTCACCACATGCTCATTGTTCTTTTGAATTGCAGTCTTAAAGGCACTGTATGCGTGCATATATATATGCAATTACGCATGTTTGAATAATAAATGCTTTAGTGTCCACTGTAGTGAATTGGTTAGTGTACGTACCAAACATTGGAACAATTCGTAAAATTGATCCACAAGTTTTCCTCCTTCAGATCCTACAGTTTTGCGTGCTATTCTTTTCACGGATCGTTTACCTACCCAGAGATATAAGGCCTTTTCCTCAGCGCGATTAATTAGCGACACCGATGTTGGTGCTGAGTTTCTTCTTGGCTTCGATTTTGATGGCATTTTGATCTTGTTTCGTCTTTTCGAGGAATTCATAATGATTATTGCGTTGGGAAAGGCTAATTACGCAACTAACATGACTTTTCAGACTCTTTATAGACTGATTATTGCTGACGGGAGCAATATTCTTACATTAGAAATCGTACAATAGTGGCAGTCTGGATATATATAATATGTTCATCCTAAAGCCAATTTGTTAGTAACTTGGCTTATTTTCTCATTTTAGTTTCTAATAAGCGTTTTCGAATCGCTATTGGTTACTTTAAAATAAGTTCTTCCTCTCGCCGTTCCTGGAAGGATGATGGAAAGCTACTTTCGCTTTTGGAATGCAAAAAATATGACAGAGGATGTTGAAATGCGTTTTCTTTCTTTCTCAATTTAAACCAATAAAAAATATAAACTGTAGATGAGTTATATTTAAAAAGCAAATATTCAAAACATCAACAAAACTGAACGATCATAATCATAAGACTTTGATTAAATTAGTAAATAACTAGTTATTAAAGAACATGCTTATTTTCACTTCTAATATTCTTAACTTTCATTGCTCTATTTCTCGCCCTTTGGAATGCGTCAATGACAGCCTGGACACTTTTTAAAATTGTCGATGAGCTCATTTTTTCTAAAAGCTCCAATTTGCTCTTCTGATCTCGAATAAACGAAGGAGTTTGGCGAATTATGTTCAATCGTAACATGATTGATCCACTTGGTTCCGTTTCTAAGCCTAAACGGTTCGCTCTTTGGCAGTCCTAATAAGCAATTAAATGCAAGTACAGTATTAGTTGTGTTGGTATTCTATTTGTAGGCAATATTAAAACATAAAGCTTATGTAATTTTAAATAAGAATTTCACCTCATCTTCAAAATAGGGTATATGAACAGCTCGCATATCTTGCAAAGATGGGGATATATTGAGAAAGCATTTGTTCATCTTCTCCAATACTGTACGGGGCTTTGGCTTCCAAGTTTTAATTTCTAAGTGGTGAATTCCAGGTTGGGATGGAACAGCTATATACCCGTAGCCTTCGTACTTCACTCGAGTGGAGGATACAATTGATACAACCATGAACAAAATTAGAGGAGTAGGGGCTAGGAAAACATTACCGTAAATTAGACGGAATTTTTATACGTTTCATTTGTAATTCATATCGTCCGACTGACTGAGTAATTTAGTAATACTAGTCTGTAGATATTACGGAAATTAATAAAGAATCTTACCCATTTTCCCTTTCTCAATTGAGTCCAAAGATAATGCTAATTGAAAAAAGAAATCATGAGAAAAGTGTGCCACATTTTCAGGGTCGGTGTAACTGTTATGTGTTATTCCTTGTAAATTACTGGCAACGGAATCATTTCTCCAACCTGATGGCACATCAGAACAATAAAAAATTCAATATAAAGTACTTACCAAAGTAAATAAATTGCTTATTACTTATACACATTGTAGTAAGTACAGTACATACTATAGTAGTTTGGGCTTTACCTTTAGGAATTTCTACTATATAATGTACGCAAATTGGCCAGTCTTCAAAACCTTTGGCAGAAAGAATTTCACCCATTACAACCAGACGCATTTCATTAAGAGGAACTACCTGTGAGAACGGGATATCATGATAATACTTTTCTTTTCATACCATACTTCATTCATACCATGCAGTTGAGGTAACACTTTTGCATTTACTACTAGCTGATAGTACCTCAAACATATCTCCTATGTCACCAAACAAAAATTCCTCTTTATGTAATACATTTACATCGGATTCGTCCATTATTCTTGTTTCTCTTCCACTTTTACTAAAACTCAGTTCTTTTGGCGAGACATCAGGATCAGAGTACAATTCCCAACTTACTCTGTAAACGTGATTTCGTTTGGCCTAAAATAACAAATCATTTTGCATTACACTTTATACTTTCTAAATGCAAGCATAGTCAATTCCCACAAACATTTCATAGAAATAGGTAGTAGTATCTGTACCAACCTCAATAATTCTGTATCCGAAATAAGGTTTCAAAGTTACAGCCCCAGACTGCGAATAAACCTTAATTATACAGAGGGTGAGGTCTCTCCGTCTTTTGGTCATATGGGGAACCACCACCTTAACAATCATAGATTGAGGGTGCTCCACTAAAGTCGATATTCCTGTTGAAAAGCTTCTTCCAAATCTCCAGAGCGATCTCGATTTAGATCGGACAAAACGAGACTGGCTGTATTTGTAACCCGTCTGTATTATTTTAGACTTTCCTACTTTGTCCTTCTTGTCTGTATCCTCCTCAACCCCAGGTTCTGAATGATCTCCTCCGCTAGCTGCTTTCGCCTTACCTTTTCTTGCGGACTTCCTACTGCTTGGAGGCTCAAGAATTTCTTCTATCTCCACTTCGGTCGACTTTTTCCGACTTTCACCTTTCTTCCCTTTTGGCAATTTGCCTTCTTTCTTGGAAGTATCTCCGTCACTTTCATTCTCTTCATCTTGTGTGTTCCATTCCACTTCTTCCTCTTCTCCATTTGTCTCACTATCAAAGGACTTTCCCTTTCTTTTCGAGAGGATACTTGCTTTTCTTTTCTTGATTAACTTAGGTGTCTTTGTAGGCGTCATTCCTAATTTCATATGAGCTTCTAAAGCCAAAGAAGGCCGTTTGGAGCCTGCCCACATTTTCATGTATTCATCATCCTTCGCTTTCTTCCGCCTCTCCAGCTCTTTGAATCGCTTTTGCTTTAAATCCTCCTTTAGTTCTCTCCTACCTTTTTTGATAGCTTCCATGACTTCTTTTTCTTTTTTAAGTTTCTCTTCTCTTTCTATTTTACTTTTTTCATCTGTATCCCTTTTCATTTGCTTTTCTCTGTGCAATCTTTCACCATCCTTCTTTTTCCGAAGAGTTTTCAGCGTTTCTTCTGAAAGATTTTCAACACTCCCAGATACACCACCGCCGGGAGTGAGTATATCGCGAAGAGATCCCTCACTGGATAGAATATTCTTTTTGGAAATTAAACTTCGTTGATATTCGTCTCCGTCACTGGGGTCGTCAATTACGGATTCTCCATCCGAATTTACGGATTTATCTGCAGTGCTACTATTGAATTTTCGGGATTTTTTTGAATGAAGGGCAGCGCACCGATGAACAACACTACGTCGATCCTTTGATACATAAGTATAATGCAATACCATTAGCCTATGAAACCCAAGAAACCAATAAAAGTTCTAATACGGGAAGTATACCTACCAAATTGTCCATTCCAAAGTCCGACTCGACATAGGTGTAAAAATATTTGCCAACGCTATCCTTGTTACTGAGAATTTCTCTGCGGTACTTCTCATCCAACGATGTAGTAACATTTGTCTTGTCCATTAAGTATGCAACTTCTGTTTTACTGTGAAAAGCCAAATTATAATGTTGGTATTTTATAACTTTTAGAATATGTACTTATTAAGCGTGTAACTCACCTGAATACTTTCTCCTGCCAAGATAAAACTCTATCTTCCAACACACGGAGATTATCACCCCATTTACTTCGTTGAGTCAGTGAAGGATATTTTAGAAGGCGAACCCTGTTATTTACATAGATTTTGGATTTACTAGAAATTTACACTAGGTTAAGCCATTTTAAATTAATTTATTATTAAAATACAAACGCTATATAAGCACTTACCTCAGCTTAAAGTTGGAAATAGGCTTCTCATATCTGTGAAACGAGCCAAAATAATTACCCCTTGCGCTGGGCTCCGTTCTGGGCAGTCTGGGCAAATCTTGAGAGCCGATGAAATGCTGATTATCTGAATCATCTTCAGAAATGTGTCGTTTACTTTCTTTTCTATGAGACCCGTGTTCATTGTCTGAATCTTTTGATTCCATAACAGTAACATGTTCCGATCGCTCGTCTTCGCTACTATCGTCATCTTCTTTCAAATTTTCTTTGTCATCATCATCGGAAGAGTGAATAGTCATGATCTCATCCCCAGCGCCATGCCGTGGTGGTTTTTTCTTTGGATTCCATGCGTCTCCTATTTTACTATCTTTAAGTAAAATAAAATATGCATTAGTTTATTTTGCTTTGTGCATTCGTTGGTATCCAAAAATTATACTTGACATATGGATTTGTGCAAATTTACCTGATTTCAAAGAATGATCTTCTCCTTCACTGTCGATATTTTGCTTGGAAGCCATAATTTTAACGGAGTGGTACCAAAAATACTCTTTTGTAAGGTTTAAATATAACTCGAATGCGAACCTTCCAGTTTGTTTATATTATGCTGTCGCATTCTCCAGGAAGATCTTTGTTTGGGTAAAGTATCTATAGTTACCTTTCTTTCTTCCAGATCACAAAGTGAAAGCAACTTTCATTCAACGTGAGAAGCTGAAGAATATTACTCGTTGCAGCCTCATTTCACAGTGCCCCATACCTCGGGAATCCGGGAATTTATAAATGCTCCAGTTCCAGCTCGGTTCCAGACTTCATTCTCTTTCATTCACGTTCGCGTTTCCAAAATACAAGTTTATATTTTTCGAAAATAATCACTACAAAATAAAATGAAAAGTTAAGTCTCAGGAATCCAGGACCCACTTATAAGTTGTAAAAATGGCGAGTTCCCTTGTTCCTGTAACCACCAGTTTGGTCAAGAAAGTTGTTCCGGAAGGATTTCGAAGACTCTGGCTCGGAAAATGTCATCCCACAAAAATCCCAAATGCTACCAAAATAGTTGTAAAAAAGCTTGAATTTGATGCCAACCTCAGAATGGTAATTTATTAATACTGCATATGTCTATATTTATTTTAAAATTTAAATTTTTGTACTGTTTCTGAGGGTTCTTGTTCGGCCGACTTAACCTGGATCTAACTAATTTTGAACTTTGGTTTGCAGTACTTTTCTCACCTGGAAGCTTATATTGCACACGATCCAAATAAAATTTGCAAGACTGGCGATGTTGTACTAATTGAAGAATTGCCAAAGCAAATGACAAGAGACATAACGCATAAGGTCCATCGGGTTATTTACCCTTTGGGGGATGTTATAGACCCAATCACCGGAAAACCCTGTGTATCTGGAGAATATCGGGAAGACATGGAGAAAAAGGATCAGCTGTGGGGCAAAAATCCGAAAGCATTTGATTACAACAAAGCACCCCCAAGAGGATGGCAAGAGGGCAAAAAGGACTGGTCTCACAAAGTACCATACGTCAAGTTCCACGAATTTCCTGATAGGGATCAAACGGAGGCTTCATAGACCGTGGTTTGCTAATTTAAATATTTAGACTTTAGACCTGTTTTGCCTTTAGTTATAGTTTACTTTTACCGAGTTTAGTCGTTCTGTATACCATTGTAAGCCACCGAAGAGCGTTTTCCAATTTAACAAATATGGAAGCTTTGCCACTGTTTTGTTAATACATTATTAGTATGAGATAAATAATGAAGCAGACTAGTAAAATCGTAACTTCCAATTAACATAATATTACTGTTTCCTAAAGCCAGTTAATACTAGATCTCTTTAAAATGTCAAGATTTTTTTCCGGGATATATTTATTATTTATATCAGGCCAATACAATCTCGATAAACATTCAACCAACAATTTAACATCAGAATCATGGCATTGGGGAACAATTCTTAAGCATTTATAATTTTGATTGTTAGGGTCATAGGGATGTATAGTCATCATGGTTTCATCGAGTCATCTATTCGATTTTATGCATTAGACGAAACTATTTGCAATGGCTACAAGTTTAAGTTCCACAAGGTTCCATTTTTACAACCACACCATAACATTGGGTAGCTTGGGTCAAAGGCACTGTCCAGCACTGATAATCCCGAACTCACCAAGCTACACACACGGGAGTTTATTTTTCTAACATCGTACAATGTTATCTGAAATTATGAAGTTTATTATAGGATATTTATTGTGGAATGGAAGATTCAAAGTAAAACTATGTACTAAGTACTAGACTTTCTTACAGTATTTTCTTCATAGCCAGAAGCAATGTATCTTCCACAGGGACTCAAAGAAGATCTTGCAGTTGGAATATATCCCTTTCCACTCATATCTGACAGACGTATGGAGCACCTATGCAAAGCAAAAAATTGCCGAAAATTATAAAATTAACTTGTTTAAGGCGATACTCCAGTTTTTTGTGCATTTGCAATATTTTTGGTATGTACTTAGCCGTTCGCAAATCCCATATTTTTATAGGATCCAAATAGGAAGGACAGGTTGTCATGAAAAAATTGCACAACTGTGTTGCATAATTTCCTTGGGGGGCTTCGTTCAATCGGATACAGTTCACTGGTTTTACATGACAATTCGGAATACTTAGCATAACTTTCTCAACATTAGCATCAAAAATTTCCATGCATTTGTTTGATTGCCCAGTTATTATAATATCTATCAAAAGAAATATTTATTTTCAACTTCATCACTGCGAGAATGCTTTCCAATAATTATGTAAGTTGTTCATAATATTTGGAAACATTTTTGTTGAAATATTTTCAAACAAACTTGAAAGAAACTGATTAGCTGCAGCCACTGCGGTTATTGATTGACATCTTAATTCAAAGGAGCCTGCCTTTACTTTCACAACTCCTGACTCCCGTATGGCATAAGAATACAGTACAAGATTTCTCTCTTCAGGTTGCAAGATAAAATTATCCATGAAATAGAACTGAGCGTGAATGTGTTCATTAAACTTTGAGCTAAATTTCCAATTCAATAGCTCCTTTCCTGTTTTCCAGTCCATTATGAGGGATTTGCAGTCATTAGTTGCAAGTAACTGCACATTACCCACAGAATTTCATGTTTTGGAAAGAGGATACCCTAATTTTGTGTCTGTAAAGTATTGTTATTAATATCTAATTTCATCCACTTACCAAATATTTTCCATCGAATGAAAATGCGGCGGATGTAAGATGAGCTATATCTTTAAAACTGTGGAGACGCTCAAAAGTTGGAAACAACTTTGCAACAACCACAGGACTTTTATTGCCCCCCACAACTAATGCCTTACCATCGGCGGTGGTCGCCATCCGCATGGAAGATAAGTCTTGCGATAAGCTACTGGGTAGATTTTGTAAAGATTTTTCAGTAACATCCAATTCATTACAGCTGTAGGACCCCCTTGGAGTAATTTTTATAGAGCGAGACGACAGGATGGATGTGTTGCTGAATCCAGTACAAGAAACTTTCCTTGCGGCTGCTGTAGAGTGTCTACTACTATTGAAGGAACTGGAGGGTCGTGCCCGTGCTACTGGTGGTCGAGGAACAGGAACTGGCACTCGTCCATCTAGCCAACTAGGACAACAGTTGTCGAATTTCATTGAAGATTTTATCCTTCTGTTGTGTGAAGCCGTTAATGTTGGGGGACTTTTCAACTTCTTCCGTAAAACAGATTTAGAGTTCAAGCCTTCCCTGTATATAAAAACCGAAGAAATAAATATAGTTCTACAGATACTAACAAGGGATTCAATTAAACTAACACGGGTATCGGAACACCCGCTCCCCCTTCGGAAAATTCGCGTCCCAAGGTCTGCCCAGTTGTCAGTGAAAATCTGAACAACAATTTACTACGATTCCAGAGTATCCGAATGTGATAGGTACTTCGTTTAACTTACGTGGGTATTAAGAACCACATTTCATTTCCATCATCCAGCTCCTCATTTTCTGATACATCAACATATAAACGGAAGGTAAAGATATGCTTTTGCAGCATCGGTTGAATTGCAATTAAAATCTCTCCGTATTCAGAATTAATTGCCAATTTAGCATTGTTGACGATGATGTTATTGCTCTTTACGAATTCTGTTGTAGATTACATAAGTATTTGATTATTGTTATTCTTACTGATGTTGGTAACTGTTAGGGTTGACATTTTAATTATTGGGATAAGAATTATGCATAGTGCCTTCATATTCCACAAGAACGTGACTTTCTCCAGACTTTCCATCAACAAGTAATATCATATTTGAAACTGCTACTATGAAAGCTAATTTGGGGTACTTTGTGGAAGTTTTACGAGAAGGCAAGGACAGGCTGTTATTTAGTGGTGAATGTACATCACCAGAACATCCATCAAATTCTTCAGTATGAAGACCATCTATAGCAGGAGCTGTTTTTGGTGGATCTTTAAAGAAGAACTGAGCTGACAAGACGCGAAATTCTACTTGAATATTGCTGGTAGTGTTAAGATTCATTGTGGTGGTCATCGTCATGTTTTGAAACCCTTCATTTGGTCCTGTTCGATATATGTATACATGAATATATACACGTAAATACAGGAAATCGTATTTTTAATTTTTATAGCTGTACTGACCTTCAACTTTCAGACGATTTAGCAGATAAAATTTATTGGAACATATACTATAAATTTCTGCATAGCCTGTGGTGTCAATTAAAAGCATGTAGCAAAAACCATCGTATACTTTCAAATCAACGGAAACGACAGCTTTCATGCTACTTAACGCAGTGTGCTGTGAGATCATTTTAAGCCTTTTCTCTTCCGTCAAAAATTCCCACATCTGAAAAATCGTAAGTAAAATAAATGTTTCTTCCACCGCAGTATTAAATTGCACATATGGAAACATTATTCAGTACTTTAAGATGTATGCCATTTCCGGATGAAAGTCCTACAAGGAAGACAGCATCATTTAAGGTGACACTTTTAAGCCAGTTCATGTTTTCTTTGACTTTCTTCACAGTAAGAAACATTTCCAGACTTATGACATCCAAAGGACCGGGTTCTTCCTATATAATATTTATTTTACATATTATGGTTTTGGATATAGCCATAAAAGGTAGCAAATTGTAAAATTATAGGTACCAAGGGATATGATGAAATCGCTTGGAGAACAATTATTTCTTCCTGACGGACCAAGAATATGAACGTGACTTTTGCGTGTATAGTAATCGTACAGCTCTGAATTCTTCCCAGACATTCGCCGATTTTATACGAATCCCCTGTAACAAATATTTATTTAAATGTATATCTCCAAACAGCGTCTGCTTTACATGTCCCTGCTTTCTCTTACTTTCTCCACAACTTTCTTTTCGTTTAATTAAAATTGAATTTACATTTTAATGGCTTCATGTAGTTTATTATAATTCTTAGCCAGCTGCCTTACTACAGATTGAGTCTTTAATATAGATGCATTATAGAAATACATGGAGAAAGTTATACACGCTAAACACTGCTTGAAGCTTCTGGGAAACCGTAGAAAGGCCTCCAAAAGAAAGGATGGAATTAAGCATAGTGAATGAAGGAGGCCACTTTACGGTTTCCCAAAAACTGCAAGCTAGCTTGTATAACTTTCTTGATGTATTTCTATAATGCATCCATGTTCGTACTGTATTTTAATATGGTAACTTGGCTGGAGAAAGTAGGAGAAAGCGTATATATGCATGAAATACAGGGATCCCCAGCCGAGCCAGATTATATATCAGGTCTTGTTATACATGTTATATTTACTATTAGTTAACAAGTTATAATATTACGGTTAATACTTACACTGATTTAAATCCCTTTTTCTTAGTATCACTGCTTCATCGCTGCAAGTGCACACAAGTGTTGACTTTTCAGAAAATCCTATACAAGTTATCAACGAAGTGTGATCTACGATTGTTTGTATCTGCAAATATAAACACAAAATAAACGCTTCACTAAATGGGAATAATCGGTGCGACCTAAATACTATTATGTTATAACATCATGATGATTTACATTATTTTCGACATCCGTATGGTCCAAAGTGGGATTTTTTATCAAGTGCTGAATGACCAAACCTCCCGTATGAGTAACAAATAGATTGTCATCCGTGGCAAACACAGATACCTTTTTGGCATCCGGAGCAGTTGTATTTTTCCATCGTCCATGTTTGATTTCACATGGAAGTTCAAGAGTATCTAGGCATTTAACACCTATGTACTTTAGCATTTTAGTATTGTTTAGAGTTACTTAAAAAGCATAAAATCAAGTCTATCAAAAAATGCTAAAATGTAAACTTGTCAAGCTATTAATTATGAGATCGTTGCTCTAAAATTAAATCATAAACAAATCTACGATCGAGTATTTTTGCTGCAGTTGCACCCAAATAATTGGTTATTATTGTATAGAGGTCTAAAGCAAAAATGTTTTAGTTGAAATATTTACTTACCTATTTTGGCCCTTAGCAACACATAGGGCGAGGTTAGTATTGGTGAGTTATAATAGGGTTTTAGAATTGAATTGCCTAAACTTTATTAGATCACGAAAATTCGTATGAGAATGGATAAAGATGGTAGAGAAATAATATTTTTGTATGCGAAGATTATATCTCCATGTACATATACCTCAGGTTATGTAACTAATTTCATAATCTATATCCCAATCAATTCAATATACTAACTCGATTCGATTCATGATTAAAGTTGCTGCAAGCAACTACTACTAGTATACTATAGCTACAGCTACATGTACATATTTACAATTACAGCGTGATGTACTTCAAAAAGTACTGCCTTTTCCTATCTGACCTATCAATAATGACTATGAAATAGTACACAATTACAAGATGATGAGCAAAGACAAGTAAATACGCTAAGAAATAGGCCAAGAATAAGAAAAATGCCGACTCGGTGCTACTACTACTGCCTGTAGTAGCTTCACCGTCTTATCTATATATAACTAACTGGGCATATGTGGTATGTGGTAAATGAAATAGGTAATGATGCAATAATAATGGATTGTGTCCTAAGACCTCTCTGCTTTCTAAATATTTTTTTAATTTACCAGCACATAAAGACATATTTACATTTGTTAGAACCTTTTAGCAACCTTTTGTAGAAGGGTTTAGGAAAATATCTTTTTATTATTTGGACTTGAGAAAGAGCTAAGAATACTGACTGAGGATAAGGGATTTAATGAGGATATACATAAGGATGTGGATTGTGGATGAAGCAGATGAGACAGATTTTGGATTGAATAGCTCATCGTGAAACCTCCGTAAACGAATGAGACGGTAGAAGTCAGCTGATAATGAAGCGGTAGGATTGTTTTGTGGTAATCATCATTTCACTTCACTTTACGACGGTCACTAAAGTAAGGATTCCAGTTTTATGAACTTTATTTATTTCAAATTAAAAATAGCAATTTAATTTACAAAATAAAGTACACATTTGACAGTACACTAAATTCGAAATATTTTTGCTTCTCTTACATACGTAGTGTCGTGATAATAGATAAAGGTAAGGTATTTCTTTTGCTTTCCGAAAATATTCTTATTTATTATTCCAGTGTCAAGTGTTAGTTTTCCGGTACTATAAATATATGTTTAAAAATTGTTAAGTAAAAATTTAGATATTTTTGACATTTTGCATTTGTTATGTACGCGAATTTGGGATAAAATTATAAAATAATTATTGTTACAGACAGATACGAAAGTATGGCTCTTAAATTAAATATTAGTTGCTAGTTATATTTTTAATGTTTAAAGGGCCATAAATATCTGGATTGTTTATTTTGGGTACATTGCGAAAGGTACTATAAGCGTTCATTGCCGAATACTACAGCCGACAGCATGTAAAGGCATGAGAAAATGGAACCAACGTTCGTAATGTACCCGAAATGAACAATACAGATATTATGGTCCAATTGTCAATTTTAATTGCAGAACAAAATCTTCATCAAGACCTTCAACCTTAAATTGAGACCGTGAAGGCAAGATTGGGCTGTTCCTGTTGTAATTCAATTCTCATACGCTGGTGGTCAGTGGTTGGATCGTCTGTCATTAGCTGTTAGCCGTCTAAAGTCAAAAGTCATCAATTGTACAAATTAACAAATTGGAGGTACGTCACCCGTCAGATATGCATTAATAGGGATGATTTGCATTTCGCAAATACAAATCTCTGTAAAAATACTAAAATATTTGGTTGTTGGTGGTACATTAACTGACCGAGTAAAGGCAGTAAAGCTACCGGTATCTTTACTATTTTGATCTAGATCAAAAAATAAAAACTTTCAAACTATTTGTACTAGTTTCTTTGCAATTTAAATATGTTTATCAAATTGAAGTATATGCCAAACATGCTTACTATAATATCGCTTAATTAAATGAATTGAATGAAATATATCAGTCAATAAACTTTTTTCTTTTGCAGATCCCCTAATTATGGCTCATCGAATACTTACTTCCGTTCGAAGATATGACAAATTTCTTAAGCGCCAACTTCTCACTGGTAGTATTCATACACCCAGGGTAATTACTAATTACTGTTATTCTTGTTAGATTAGATACTTTAATTTGTCGTTATATATTGAGCCACTATACCTCAACCCTTGTCTTTATTGGAACTCTTTTGATATTTTCAGTTTCCTACATTATTGCAAAAGAAGTTTCCAGACTTGCACAAACTTTTATCAGAAATGAATATTCTATTTAGTGAGCAACCTCCTAAAGGATTTGAAAAGTTTTTTAATCCTAAAAAAGGTAGTACTTCTGATGCAGAGGCGGCTAAAAAAGAGTCAGTAGGTAAATTGTGATTATTGTTTTTGACATTCATATTAAATTTCCTTAACAAAATTACTTTGCATTTTCGCGGTTACAATAATAATTAATTATTTTCATTTACTAGAAGCAAAATCCGGAGAAAAACCCAGCGAAAAAAAGTCAGAACCAGAGCCTAGTCCCAATCTCAGTTCAGGTTCAAAGCCGTTAAGCAGCCCACGTCCACCTTCATCACCATCTGATCCTTGGTCTTCTCTTCTCGGTGGTGGTGGAGGTCCAAGACCTGGAGGTGGGGGCAAATCTGCCGGAAGTGGAGAAAATGACAAAATAATTTTTATGGCGGTTGTGGCTACCATCGGTCTTCTAAGCACTCTTGCTTATTATGAAATGAGTTATAAGGAAATCACTTGGAGGGATTTTGTAAACAAGTAAGTTTCAACTTTTACCATTTACTTAGTTATTTTTGATTTTCTTTGACAATTTGGCATATTTATTGTTCATTTCGAGATCGTAATGATGTGAACCGCGTTATTTGTAGTTACTTAGCCCGTGGGCTCGTGGAGAAACTCGAAGTTGTCAATAAAAAGTGGGTTCGAGTACGTCTGAACACCGGATCAAACGTTGATGGCTCGGTAAGCAAACATTATTTGGAATTTATGTGTATATGTGAAAATCCACATTTCAGATGAGACTAAAGGTATAAATAATGGTGTTATGCTGTAGGGAATTTTGTGGTTTAACATCGGAAGTGTCGACTCATTTGAAAGAAATTTGGAAAATTCGCAAATGGAGATGAATATTGAGGCTTCAAATTTTGTTCCAGTTATCTACAAAACAGAACTAGAAGCATCTAGTTTTACTGGAATTATTCCCACTATATTAATTATAGGTATATTATAGTAATTTTTTATATTGATGTTACATTATTTAGGTACTACAATTTTAATATATTCTTTTTTACAATTTTTGTCAGGTTTTCTTATATTTATGATGAGAAGATCTGCTGAAATGATGAGTGGTGGGCGAGGTGGTCGTCGTGGTGGTGGTCTGTTTGGTAGTGTTATGGAGTCTACAGCGAAACTAATTAATTCCAGTGATATCGGTATAAGATTTAAGTAAGTATTTTTTCTTTTTTGATTTAAGACAAGCATCACCGTTAAGTTTGTAAACAAAAACAGTGAAGTAATATCAAAAATTTGTTTTCATCTAGGGATGTCGCTGGTTGCGAGGAAGCCAAAGTAGAAATAATGGAATTCGTTAACTTTTTAAAAAATCCTAAGCAGTATCAGGAACTCGGAGCTAAAATTCCTAAAGGAGCTATACTAACAGGTAAACGAATTCACATTAGTTTCACGGAACTTCTACATAATTTCGTATGCTTTACTGTGATATGCTTTTGCATGTTGATGCCAGAGATGCAAGCTACTTTTAATTATCAAATAATTTGTTATTAGGCCCTCCGGGTACAGGAAAAACTTTGCTAGCCAAAGCAACTGCAGGTGAGGCAAATGTGCCGTTTATCACTGTGTCTGGCTCTGAGTTTCTTGAAATGTTCGTAGGAGTTGGACCATCTAGGGTACATTTACTATTTTGCAAATTTTATTACCTAATATATATCTATATCACATTGCCTATAACTTTTTACCTTAAATGACAATGACAATTCAAATTATTGTAAATATTTTTAGGTACGTGATATGTTTACAATGGCAAGAAAGCATGCTCCTTGTATCTTGTTTATTGATGAAATTGATGCTGTTGGGAGAAAGCGAGGTGGTAGAAGTTTTGGAGGTCACTCCGAGCAAGAAAACACACTAAACCAACTTCTCGTTGAAATGGATGGCAAGTGACAATTTAGTTTAATGTGGCTTTGTTTTTAAAGTCTACAGCGTCACCCTTGATATCTTAAACTAACTAGATTTATTTTTTAAAGGCTTTAATACGACAACGAACGTAGTGGTACTAGCAGCTACAAATAGAATAGACATATTGGACCACGCTCTTCTTCGTCCAGGACGTTTTGATCGTCAAATATTTGTTCCAGCACCAGATATAAAAGGAAGAGCCAGTATTTTTAAGGTTCATTTGTCTCTACTAAAGACGGACCTTATTAAAAACGACCTAGCAAGAAAAATGGCTGCTTTAACACCTGGATTTACTGGTGCAGATATTGCGAATGTTTGTAACGAAGCTGCGTTAATAGCAGCGAGAGATATGAATACCAGCATCAACTTGAAACATTTTGAGCAAGCCATTGAGCGTGTTGTCGCTGGAATGGAAAAGAAAACTAATGTGCTACAACCAGACGAAAAAAAGACTGTTGCATATCATGAGGCTGGTCATGCAGTTGCCGGTTGGTTCCTTGAACATGCAGATCCTCTTCTGAAGGTAACAAACAACTTTGTATATATGTATTATATTATATAGGTATAGTTTGCATTTACCTTTTAATCTACTAGATAAGGGAAAGTGTATTTTTGAAAATAGATTTAATTCAAATGTTGTTTGCTGGATTTTACAGGTTTCCATTATTCCTCGCGGTAAAGGGTTAGGATATGCACAATATCTACCGAAGGAACAATATTTGTACACCAAAGAACAACTCATGGATAGAATGTGCATGACTCTAGGAGGTAGAGTTTCAGAGCAAATATTCTTCGGGAAAATTACGACAGGAGCTCAGGATGACCTGAAAAAAGTCACACAAAGTGCTTACGCTCAAGTAATATTTTTATTTTTTATCATTTTTTGTCTTAAACTGCAATTAAAATCCCTGTATGACATATGGCTTGTAGTGAGTTAAAGAATAAACTTTTTAAATACTTGCAGATTGTTCATTATGGTATGAACGAAAAAGTTGGCAACGTTAGTTTCGATATGCCTCAACCTGGTGATATGGTATTAGATAAACCATATTCAGAAGAGACGTCTCAACTTATCGACAGTGAAGTTAGATTATTGATCTCGGGTGCTTATGAACGAACTATGGCGTTGTTGGAGCTACATAAAGCTGATGTTAAAAAGGTTAGAAAATTGCAACTCTCAGAATTAGTTCAGTGATCATATTATGTTTCTTTATTTTTATTATGTAATAGTCATAGTTTATTAGTTTGTCACTAGTGCACTACTTAATAATGATAGCCGTCTAAGTATAAGCAACAGGTTATTTAAATTAAACAAATGCCTCTCCCGTGGGATGTAGCAGGATAATAGTATTTGTGGTTTAGAGAAGAAGACTTTAAAGTACTCTATAAGTAAGTATATAACTGGCTTGTATACAGTATTTGGTGGCTTCGTGGTCCAGTAGGATATAGACATAGAAGTTTAAGATCATCTTAATCACATATTTAGTTCGATGCAGTGATAGTTAAAAGACTTGATGGAAAGGTGGGTGTTCGGAAGTATAACACAGTGTATGCCAATACGAAGATGGTCTTTTTGTTCCTTTAGAGTTGAAGGAAAGCCATAAGAGCTGAATAGAGACGGCATTAGGATTTCAAATGATGGGAAAGAAAAGAGTAACTAATTGGATTCTGAACCTGAACTGAACTGTGCCACTGCACTGCTCTACTGTAATACTATTCGTATTAAGCGAGGGTTCCATAATGTAGTCTTCTTAAAAAGCAGAAGAACGAAAACCTAGATAAGTAACTCCGGCTATAGACTCGCCTGTTCGGTGTTAGGTCATAGTCCTAGTTGGACTATGATCATGACCACAAATTCTACCATCGATGTGTCGATGTTATATTTGATGAATATATTTTCTAATGGCAGGCTGCAAATAGTCGAGATGACACGATAGTCATTTTCATTACAGTCACAGTCAACACTTCTTTCTTGCAAATGATGGTGGTTTTGGCTTGGCTTTAATATAAGATTATCCTTACGAACTATTCTCTAAGTCTAGCATAGAGGATAAAAGCTATGAAATATATAAGCTAAACACGTCATGTTTCTTTGTGAATTTGTTGTGAATGAATTGATTGAATAGAGGGAATAAATTGGATGAGATGGGTGTGTGTCTTGCTTCGCTCTTCTTCCTTCAGACTATTTTCGGTTCATAGCGTTTTTACAAATGGTACATTATATTAGATGCCTTGCCTAGCTACATCAGAACTACTACTCCCTGTCTGTAATAAAGAATCCAGCAAATTCTTTACATTTTCGGAGGTACGAGTAAGAAATGTTGGTTGTAGTAGAGGAGGAAGGAGAAAGCTTGGTTGTGTAAACGGTGTAAGTATAAAGATGATGGTATGGTACTGTACTATGGTACGCACACGCCACGCCACTGTAGTTCTCTATAAGATGTAGAAGACAAGCTAAAAGTTGTGAGTTTGTATTTAACCCTTGAATAGGAGTCGGTTGTTGTGTTTCTTTAGATATATTATGTTGCGTAGTGTATAGGGTGATAGATTAAGGCAGAAGTTCAAAGGGATGGATAGAATGATAGAAAGGTAGAAAAACTCAAAGTAACTACCCAGCCAGCATCTATCGCTATATAGTACATGGGTAAAGAGTAAATCTAGTAGTAAAGTAGTTCTAAGAATTTGTGTTTTCTATGTCATCCTGTTGCTACTTATTTTGGCTGACTGCGGATTGTGTGGATTCTTTAGGCTGAAGAAAGAAGAGGGAAAATTATCTGTAGTTGTTGTGTTGAGTTGAGTATCTTGTGAAGAGGAGATTGCCTGCAATATAGTTATATGTAGAAAAAGGTAGTAGTCATTCTATAACTCCTTGGCATCATCCTACCGTGCAACTTGTGCGTATAGATTTGTTTGGTTTGATTGTGAATTCAATTCAGCTGGTCCTGTAGACGAGTATCGCACAAGTGACCGGCAAATGAAGCTAATTGAGTTTAGGTATTAAGTCCATGTATGTATGTGTGTCTCTAAATATATATCAGTGGTTTGTAAAAAGTACAGAAAGTTCTTTGCAGCAAAATTTGCTACACTCCGTTCCGTACTCCGAGCACTATTGCGTGGTTAAGCTAACTACTATATAATACTTATATGTATAGACAGACACTTCCTATATACTTTGTATAAATACCAGCTTTTTCTGTACTAAGAATTTTCTACGTCTAGTCCTAGTCAGTCCCTTACAGGTTGTACTCTGTTGAATGCTTTCTCTTATCGGACTAATCGCTGCTTTCTCCCATAGTTATAGTATTTGGCACTCATATGTTGTAAATATCGATTTATAAAGTAGTAACGAAGTAAATTTTATTTTATGGTTCAACTAAATACACCTTCAATATTTTTAGACACTGGAGTACGTACAACGGGAAAGGTTTAAGTACTTTCTCGCTTTCAAGTTGTATAAAACATGCCTTCTATATGTAGTTGTATATAATGATAAGATTTTTATTGCAAATAAAAGTGTAGTTATCATGCAAATAAGTAGATTCTCAAATGGTTATTTATGTTATTGTTAAATCGGGTAGGTGAATGGAGTGGGCTCATTCTCATTCGGGGAAAGTAGAATCGGTGAAAGAACAAAGACCTGTAGTTTATAATTATGGATCGGTATTTCTGACAAACAGCAGTTGTGTTATGTTAGCGTTCTGTTGAGTAAAGCGACTCCGTCCCATAACATGCATTGGATTCTAGCAAACGATATAACGCAACATTCCCATTTCACATGAAAATATTTAATTAAGTAAGTAAGCCTTCGTGATGTGCCATGCTTGCTCTGTTGAGGTGTCATGCATAGCTTAACAAACATGAAACAACAGGTTGTATTGTACTTGAGTCTGGGTATTGTGCTGTCAGGATTGAGGATAATGTTTAGTAGAAGTAGCAATAGCAGTTATAGCTGTATGTAGTATGTGGTACTTTTATTTTACATTAACTTTAGCATTATAGCCTAAGGTCTAATAGAAAAATGCTTAAACGTAAAACTGCATGTCAGCAGGTAAAATGTTTTTGAAGTGAGTGGGGAATACCTTAAACAGGTAGAAAGTGGAAGTTTTTGGTATAGGTCATAAGTTAAGTAGAGTAGAACACAGCTCAGAATCAGAAGGGAAAGAAGAATCTCGGTTATGTTATAACTATGACGTGCATTGGCTTGGCATACCGTTAAACTTTGCAATTGCTGCTTTCTCTCTTTCTCTATATTTATATGAAGGAAAGTTAAGTCGTAACAGCATCACAAGTATTTTTAGATGCCGTTGCCAGCAACTTATATACCTAGACGAACGATAAGTTGAAGTATTTACTTTCGTTAGATAAATCAAGTGAGACAAACTTCCACTAGAAGAGGACTTGTTACCAAAAGTGAGTAAGTAGTTGAAGGAATTGAAAATAGTTGGGTTTTGCGATGGAAAAGAGTAAGTGCTTCTTTCGCTAAGTCGTTCCGTTCTTGAGGAAGGCTAGTCGCTAACGTTATAAAGCCATGCCAGAGGAACATACAAGAATACGGATGGGAAAAGTGAAGGAGGGCTTTGCGAACAAGTTGAGTAAAGTTAACTGATGTGAACTGAATTCGACCAACTGACTGAGTTAGTGTGCCTATACCTAAACGCTCACCTAACTAAAGTAGCGTATCTACTACCTACTCTGTTCAACTAATGTCAGTTAAGTTGATCTGAGTGGAACACAGAGGCCTTGATGTTTTAATTAAATTTAATCAAAGAGCTTGTCCTGCTTTCCAAGCATTAACTAACTTTTTGTTAAGTTATCTTTCCTTCCTCGATCTACAGGGTCACCAGTAAGAAGAAGAGATGAGCTTTCACTTAGCATGTATTACTGCAAGCATCAAAGCTTTCTCCATTGGTTTTACTGGTCTCAAATACTTATAAGTAAATTATGTATGCCCTCTTAATACTTGCGCTTTGCATTTTTGGTTAAATGATGGTAAATGATTGATCGCAACAGGAAAAAGAACTGAAATTGTTTAATTGTATACCCGTGAAAAGAGAATTAAGATATGTACTTACATAGAAAATACTAGGTACCGTATTATTATAATGCAATCGACGAATTACTAGTAATCCTGTAGAGCCAAAGTGGTTCAGCTTCAGTCAACTACTTATGACCACTAATGCTGAGTAAGCATTTCTAGTAGAAAATACATAGGTAAGGCATAGTCAATTTGGCTTTGAGTCCCAAATCTGCTATAGTATGTTCAGTTTGTATATCAGTTACTGTGTTATCACTTTCCTCGCCTACCTTTTCATGTATAGATTTCACCTTCATTGGTTGAATGCAGTAACTGAATTTTCTAATAATTAAAAAATGTATAAGAAATGACTTTCACAAGTCACAAACAAAATGGGAAGTTAACACTTGCACGACTGCTAAATGCAAATTATATTTGTTTTGCTTCCCATGGCTTTTTGCCGCAGTACATTGTGTGTGCCGACATAATGTGTGCTTTACGTTCATTACAGCAAGCGTGAGCGTGTACTATTTTTGACCAATTTGTAGTAAGTTAATTTGATTGACATTGGTAAACTTGCCATATATACTCGTAGTTTAAAATAAGCCATAAAGACAGGTAGCGAATGGGAAATTCGTTGCAATCAACAGGATGTTGATGTTACTATCCAGTTTATGAAGATGGTGATTTGCTGTTGGGCGTTGTTATGACCTGTTGAATTTCATGTTGGTTGTCATTTACCACGCGTCAACTTTTGATGCATACACGGATACACCGCCATATACAGACAGCAAACGTTTGATAAGAAAGAAAACGACTTCTGCCCTGATTGCATTACGAGAAATAATGCAAAACCATCATCGAATTAAGTTTTTTAAATGAACTCACAGTTGGTAGGTATATTTAACAGCCTGTATGGGCCATTGGCACGTAGCTGTACGTAGTATTGAAGCACATAAGCTCTGTGTATTCAACGCAAGGAAATAGTTTGAGGGCACGACGGACAAGAATCGTAAAAAGATATTATAGGTCTCTGCTCACTAATTTGTTGGAAGCTAATCAAATTAGTTTTTTAGTGAGCAAATTACAACTTGTCCTGCAAATGGGATAACTGTCCTGTCTGGAGTAAGTTGGGCATATTATATGGGAACACTTTCCCCGAATTCGGATTCAGAGAAAGCTGCCTTAAGATAACCTAATATGTATGTAGATAGTATAATGAAGATATGTATTATAAGGAGAGGAAAGATAAGATTTGTGGGTGACACCGTCACATGTGATTTTTACGACTTAGCATTCATTTCCCAATTTCGCTAAACTCAGCGAAAATGACTGTCGGTGGCTTTGGGTGATCGTATTTTTATTTCATGGTCTTGTCTTGTCGTCTTCTCTCTGTGCTTAAGTGTATTATATTATGCTTTGCCAATGCATGCCAGTACAGTGTCACCAAGTCAAAGAAAACTAAAGCAAACCAAAATGGCACTACATGTTGAGATGTGTAAAAGCCTTTCTCACAAGTCGTAACCGTAACGCAACGTAAGTTGTGAGGGAGGGAAGTAGTGGTATCGTATGGTTTGGTGTGGTGAGCATTTTCTAGTTTATATTACTTGAGTTAAAGGAAATGAGGTAGTAGTTGAGATGGAAATAGATATGGATGTACATACGTACATACGGTACGGTAAATGTTCTTGGTGTAGTGTATTTAAGAAAGGAAATATGCTTACTCAGAGGATAAGTTAAATAGGTTGCTGTGATGAAATAGGGTGTTTTACGATTGGCAGGATGAGCCCAGTAAGGAGGAAGATAGTGATGGGAAAGTAGAGGTAGTAAAATGAGGAAACTATGGACTGGAGAAAGTCAACTTCCTTTTCTCTCTGCCATGAATGCCTTAAAGAAGTAGAAGTACCTAGTTGTACAGAATAGAGTTGGAGATATTCACCATGCAATTTCGCCATGTGGTCATGGAATTAGACTAACTTGAGGATGAGAGCTATCAAACTAACATAGTCTAGTGCCTATATAAATTCTACTCCTTGCTGTGTGCTTGGCGTGGCCTTGTCTTGCCCTTCTTACCATACCGTACCATACCAGGCTAACGCCAAGCCAAGCCACGACCGACATTATGCACTAATACACTACAACTCCACTACAGTTTGCCTTGACTTTACTTAACTTGCATTGGCTTGGCTTGACATCTCATCAACTCAACGCAAGAACCACGTCAAGTTTACAACTTTCCCTCACTGTGTTAAAAGCCGAGTAAAACCAACGCTGCAGGATGCTGACCCGACCCGACCAGACCAGGCCCTTCCTTCCTTGCTAGGCTCAAGACTTGATCTCTTTAGTCGTTGCCTATATATTTTAATATAATATGAATGTACAGATACTCTGTAGATGCAGTTCTACATGCAGTCCATACATTCTGAATGTTGGGTGACAGAAGTGAATAAATGAACCAATTTCGTGGTTTTCATCCTCACTGTCTCCATTTCATTAGAATTCCATGTAAGTAGTTTGTATCACGGAGAATAAACCTATTGCAATGCTTACCTGGGTAGGGTGTGTAGCTGTGGTTGTGGTTATACCGAATACGTCTTATAAGCTATGTGTGTGTAATATTACACTTTATTTTACTGTGGTTTAGGTTGAGGGCTTAAGGCTTTAGTTATTTTACTTGCATTATCTTTACTGTCTTTATCATACCTTTCTTGAGTAATGTCAATTTTGCAAATATTTTGAATAAGAACTTATACTTTCCATACTGAGGACTCTACTGTACTAAATTCTGTTCCCCTCAAGCAGTCAAATTAAAGTTTAGAGTTCTGCATTACTTGCCATCTCTTCTGTTGATCTCATCTTTTTATTTCTGCGTCCACTTTTGAAGTAATTTTTCTTACTTAATTTAGCTGTAGCTCCATTCTAATATTTAGTACTTTTGTTAGTTGCTTATACCATCTTACCTGGGAAGCTAATTACTAGTGACATTTGGTTGGATACAACTGTAAGCCCTTTTTAACTATTTTTGTACTAACATAATTGAAGGCAACGCGTACTGAATGTGCTTCGGGGTTTTGCCTATTATCCACTTTCTTGATAATTGTTCAGACATGTAATTTTGAAATTTCTTCACGGTGCCTTCACAGTAACGTAACATGTATAGTGTGTTTTATACGCCTTTTTTGCTATAAAATATAATGCCATGTGTATGCACATAAGATTACATAGCATTTACGAACAATGTTGTATGTTGCATCATCACATGAAGAAGTAGAATGAAAGCGTTTACCCCAAAACCACTTTTAGTAAGAAACAATAACTATAATATATTTTCCCCTTGTGTAGCCCATTTTGGAATCCGTAGCCATCTTTCAAAGTTGTGTACTTTTTCACTTTTTATGTTCACAGTGTTTTCCTATTTTCGTTGAGTTGTTCAAGATATCGAGAAGGAGAAAAAGATTTAATATATGATAGCCTACATGCGATAGTTTTTGTGTAGCAGTAGTCGTAGTCCAGTGAAAATGATTGGTGTATTTATGTAATAGTATATGGGGACTTTTTACGCACAGTCTGCTACAGGGTACAGACTGCAGTTAAAGTATGCTTGTCTTGTTCAGAATTATAAGAAACTATATCCAGAAATTATTTATATGATATGATACAAAAGTTTTATCAGTGACTGAAGAGAAAATTTGAATTGAATGAGTTGAAATAGACTAGACTAGACTACAAACATAAAGTTGATGAAAATATGCATGAACGTAGTAGTTTAGTGCATTTGCATGCATTTGCTTGTCTTTTCTATTTGAGCTCCTTCCTTGCACTTCCATTTTGACATTTTATGATCATCTTTTACTACCAGAAGCAATTTCCTTGTACAGCAGCATAAAAATAGAAGTCTATCTGGGTTAGGGAATTAAATTCTTTGAGGTTGTAAATGTGAATGTTTGGATTGTAGTAGTAGTAAATATAGGCAGACATGTGTATGCTCCATTTTGACAAGCTTAATGCAATTAGATTAGACATCGATGCTTACTGTCACTGACAGCATATAAGTATGGGAAAGGAAAGGAGTATCGGAAATTTAATATCTTATAAATGGCAAAGTTCTAGTATTGTTGTCTTGTGTTCGGTAGAAGTGTATTCTTGTAGCATATTTAGTACTGTCGTTTTTGCTTTCTTTTGAATAAGGGAACCTGTTAGCAACAGATAGCGGATATGTATGTATAAATATATATTATCTTATTTGATCCCTCCAACACATGTTACTTTTCTCACATATCTACAAAGGTATTTTAGGATATTTTAAAATGCTGGACAAAACAAGCAGTTTTAGAAATGTGTTTGTTTTTGTGTTTTTTTATGCATTACAAATAGATGGTGATTCACACTTGTCTTTAAATCTGTAAAATATATTCTAAGTCTTACTAACTAATTTATATGGTTCTGTTTGTGTACATTCATATCCGATCTTTGGTTAACAATGAGGAATATGATCAGGCAATGTGATATGATGTTGATACTTGTGTTGTGAAAAGGATGTGTTAAAAAACGAAAAGAAAACAAGTGAAACTCAAATGGTTGCTTTCTACGCAGAATGGGTGGCTGCCACTTTTCTTTGCTGGAGTTAAAAGGATTTTATGAGAAAATGACAAACAGAAGGCACATATATAGAAAGAATAGGAGATAAAGGAGAATGGAAGAAAGTAGTAGTCTTAGTCGTTGTATTATGATGATAGTGATAGTGAGTAAAGTGAGAAAATGTCACAGGTGGGCTTACAGTCAGTTTGTAGTATTTTAGTTTATTTTGTGCGACAATTGCCATTACTACTGGTAAGGGATATGACACGAAAGAGTATTTGTTTGAAACGTTGAAAGCTGTTCTTGTTCCACGGGCTGTTGTATTGTGTTAAGTCTGTGACAAAACAGAGCTAGGCACAAGCACTCACCAACATTATCAGTGTTTCAGTTAGCTTGAGTTACGTTACGTTACGTTATAGTAAATGTATTTGTAGTGTAGCGTGCTTCGTTTGGTTTGGTTTGACTTTGGTTTAGGTAGTTTGCCTTGCTTAGCCTCGGTTGAGTTGGAGTTAGGTTTTAGGTACCTCCTAAATGCAGTAGTTCTAAAGAAAAGAGAAGCAACAAGATGTGTTTTCCAAGGAGAAAGTTTGCCGAGTGTGACATGGGAGTTTTTTGTTATGAAATCAGTCTGGACAGTTCAGCTTCAGTTCTTGTCTATTCTGTCTCCTGACTACTCCAATAGTAGCGTCTTCAGACTTCTACTTTCAAACTCAAACTATACACAAATGTGTATAGAAAAGTATTGGCAAAGAAAAGGAAATGCATACAAGCTTTTTATGTTTAAGGCTGACGATTTTATACTGATAGTATCATCTATATTCGCAATTGTACATAGATTGCAGTGTCATAGATATTCTAGACAGGCGTAGGTAGTTAGTTATACTTTTTAGTTACAGTATCCTGTTTTTCTTTAGTTTATCTCAAGTGCTAGTGGGAGTGAGTGGGAAAAAGAAACAAAATACGTCCCAGGTCTCATATAATATCTCCGATAAACTTTCCTGAAACAACAAAAACCGGAACTAGTTTGTCATAATGTTGGATGTATGGTTAGGATAATAATATAATATAAGGGAAAAGGTCAAAATATTATAATAAATCACAGTTTCATGTTCTGGTACTTTCAGAACTTTCACTGTTTTACAGATTTGGGTGAAATAAAAGAGATTTTTATAACTTTCAAAAGCATTTTACATATAGCCATATTTAGATTGGTAATTAGTAATTACACATGTACACTTATAAGACTTAAGGCTGACCCTGACCCTAATATGATTTAGTAATAGATAAAGTCTCGTGCAATAATGTCTACTAACATTGTTATTTGTTTTGTGTCGAATTACAGGTTGCAGAGAGGTTGTTGAAGCAAGAGATTTTAAGTCGGGACGACATGATAGAACTCCTGGGAGCAAGACCGTTCCTTGAGAAATCCACTTATGAAGATTTTGTCGAAGGCACGGGCTCCTTTGAAGAGAATACTGAGCTTCCCGAGGGTCTCAAAGGATGGAATCAAACTAAAGAAACGCCTGATAGCAAATCAGGTCCTGGAAGTGGAACTGGGAAAAGTGAGCCTGCTGCTGTCTAAAACTGTTAAATTTCTAGTTCGTATATAAATAAGAGTGGTAGACGGACTCACTATTCTACTACACAACAGCAAACCAACAAAACACACTCGACTGGTGAAAATATCCGGCTCGACCCGTTTTTTCTCTTCTCCTCAAAATTACTGTTCCATCGTTGTCTACGACTATGTCTACACATAGATTGTTAGTAGCGAAGCGACGAAAATAGTTTAGTTTTATGGTGGATAGTATTGTTTGAAGTAACGGTATCTTCCACTAGACCAGTACAATAAGCTTTTGTTTAAACGGTTACTTTGATAATGCTGTCTGTACTTTGTATTTAACATCATATAGTTCCTTGCTATTATCATTACGAATTTTTCCACCATATAGTAATAGTAATATAAAATAATGTTACCCTGCTCTAAGTATAAGTATATAAATATACCTGCCTATAAATTGTCTGTATCAAACAAAATAGTAAAGACTAGGTTTTGTAGTTCAGTCCTTACTTAAATATTATAATGATTATTAAGGAACCCATTATTGTAATGCCTTTCTCATTGTATTTTAGTTCATGACAGCCTGCATTGCAAGTAACAAACATTTCTATAAAATACTTTCTCTTATACTTATGTATGTACTACTAAAGTGTATCATGTAACTTACGTCATTCTACAATATTGAATCACATAACATTACATATTGCAATACTACACTTTTACATTTGCATGCATTTGGGGCTTGTGGTTATGCTGCTAGCATTTCAGCAACCAACCGTTGGGAAATAAAGTTCGATTGAAGTAAACGGTATGCCATTCAAGACAATGCAATTGTCTGCCTTGTGATCTCTCGAAAATCTAATATCTATGGCAAGAATTTCATCCTTTTGCCAGGTTATAGAAAATACTAAATACAGAGAATTTGCATCTAGGTATTTTATTTTGCTAAACAGTGTAGTGTGCAGACGGAGTAAAGCAAATGTTACCTTTTTGTCCTAAACTATTTCTGTAATACAAATGCAATAGGTTTGCAAATATAATGTATAATACATAATGTACATATTATATTGTATGAACTTTTTTGAAGAGAAGAGAAAAAAAGAGATAAGCATTAGGTACCACTATAATCCGAAAAGGGTTGGTTCCGTAACGTTTCACAATATAAAATACAATACATCCGGTCCCAGTGCCTTTTTGCAACTATTGACAATTGTGCGGCTATCCTTCAATTACTTAAGAATTACCCAGTTTTAATTTTTAGCAATATTGTACAAGTATTTATTAATATTGTGAAGCGCTACTGATCATGGCCAAACTTTACTAGTCTACTATGTATAGTTTTTCAGAAAACTCTAATTATTCTTAAGAACTTCTGATAGTTTCTTTCTAATAGTGGCTAGTGGGCTATATTTCTTCTTTTCTTGCATTTATGTAACCTGTCCTCCCCAAATCAAATTATGTAGAATGCATTTATTCATCACTTTATTTTCTGTAAAATATAAAATGTCTAATTCTAACAATAAGCATTGTATTAGTGTACTGCCTATGTATATCCACAAAAATGATAATGATGTTACTGAAGATAAGTTTAAAGACAGTATATGAAACAGTAGTGGAAGATATACTATGTACTGACTACTATAAAATGTTGAACTACCGAAAACCTAGAGGAAAGCGCTTGCAAAAATGTGTAAGTGATACGTAATAAGTCAAGATAAATATTATATGTATTTGTTGTAATTAAACTCTTAAGTAGAATTTTTAGTTAATGAGAGAAGAGTCTAATATTAGTACATAATACTTATGCAAATAAATTATCTGTATGAGTTGTTACATTTGAGTTCTTTAATTTGCATCTCATTATGCCATAGCCAACAAATGAGCTTATTTACAGTAATGGGCTACAGTACAGTACTGTGTACAATTTACTTGTAGCAGGTACCGAGCATATAGCCGAGTTATATACATAATCCTTTTATTTACGCTTTATATAGGTGAATGATGAAAGTAATGAATGAAGAAGACCCCATCAAAAGCAAAGCGAAAGGAAACTAAGAACCAGATAACAACTAAATGAAGAAAGCTACTATTCTGTTTCATGTATAGAGATATAAAGTATCTTTTCTGCTGGAATTAATGCAAAAACTCCTAAGGGACACAGAAATGCAATGCAGCTCCAAAGTCAAGTTACTTGTGCAAAGTACTTGATTTTACTCAAGTGACTCGTCCCGAATCCGTATGCCAATTAAAATAAAGCACGAAAAATGTCG
>JAQFYC010001667.1:0-31973 GCA_034694165.1 Tomocerus mixtus | reverse complement strand
TAGCTAAATAACAATGATATACTAATCAGAAGCAACTGAATCAAGTGCCAAGTGAGCAACTACCTTTCTTTTACCTCTTAAACAACTAAACTACTTTTATTGTGCTCTAATTTTACTAACCTTTTCTTTGTTCATTTAGTAATTTACATTTCTAATCAAACCTGTCAAGTCAAAGTGATACAGATATGTTTGCATGAATGGATACTATAATATAGTATCTGTTCAGTGGCCAGACATGTCAGCCAGACGGGAATTACAGTCTCAGCTCTTCTTGGCCCAATGGATTTTACTGTCCCATTTTTATTTTATTATTTGTTGTTATAAACTCTCAAATTTTGGGGCACATCGTCAATAAAGCTTGTAATTAACAATCTGGCCATCAGTGCGTTTGAAAGTGAAGTGTGTGTGGCTGAAAGTTATCGTAACTGGGATTCCTGTGTGGCTGTTCAATTTAATCATATTTTTAATAGAGTCCCTTACGCAAAACGAAGTTAGGTATGGAGCATTTAGATTGATTTTGTTTAACTAGCTTATACGAGACTTAAACAGGGAAATAAATAAAAAAGATGAAGATTTTGCTGCGCCAGTTTAAATATTCAGTACCCAAATGAATTTTTTGACATTTTAGATTTTTTGAAGCATATTAATTGCTCACACGCTGTAAAGTAGTGCTAATTTCATTTTGTCATATTGCACTGTAGCTAAGTCAAGTTACATATTTTAGATTTTTAAATACAACTTGAACGTGAGACAATTTAACTTACTGCCCAAGTGCCCACAGGCAACTCAAGCTAATTGGTCAGCGTCATCAGCCTTCTCAGTCGTTTTATAATGAAGAATTAATAATTGTTGCGGTTTAAATTTTTTTAAAGATGTGATGCAGCAAAATAAAGAACTGCTTTTAAGATTACTTGGTCATTTTGCAGTGCAAATATGATGTTTGTATAACTTGTGTTTTTACACACAAAAACTATTTATCCCATCTTTTTACCATAAATTGAAACCTTTAACATAATTTAAGAAAAGCAAATAAGTAGTTTCCTTCATTATGATTATGATGCGATGCAAATAAAATAACTGCCGAAGTGTATAAAAGAATTAATGATTTTCAGACGAGACCATTTTTATTTTCCACACAGCATTAATGACAACGGAATGACAATGACAGTATCTAAATCCTTCATTCACGCTTTGATTTACTCTCATACTGTCCCACGTCAACATGCACACATTAATTCATTAAAACTAATAACAAACAAGACTAATTATAATCTTCCTGTAGAATTGAATTTAAATTCAAGTTCATTATCAATCAATCTAGAAAATATTTTGTTTTGACTTTGACTTGACTGTAAAATCTAAGCATGCTTGGTTTGGTGTCTAATGTCTAATTACAATTGACATGACTAATATTTACATAAATAGTTATTTGTAATAATACCTACGATAATATAGGTATACTACTACTCAATTCAGTTCTTTACCTAATATTTCACCTAGTATTACAACAACAAATGTGAGAAGTATAAATGTTAACAGTAACAGAAACTTTTCCCAGAGTACTAAAAAGACAGTCTACTTCTACTTAACTTTAACTTAATATTTACAATACACAGAAGATTGTGGTAGTATTTAACAATGATTAGTTACACTAATAAGCAATTAACAACATATAGAGGTAAAGAAAAAAATATCATTTTAAAGTTAGCATAAAGCAAGCATTTATGTATACCTATTCACAAAGCTGAAATTAGAAGCTTTGGTTCTCAATTACATTTCTGATTAACCCTGGCCTGGATAATAAGTCCTTATCAATCTAACAAAGGTTTTAATTCGGGCAATTCTTAAAATTCATTACGGTGCATCCCAACAGTTAGCTACTAGTTAACATTAAGTAATTAGCAATTAATAATTATTAATAGGGAACATTATTGGTAACATTAACATTTTCAACGCATTTCTAAGCAGTATTAATATTCGTTTTGCTGCAAGAACCATTTATAATTCCAGATTAATTCATTCTTTATCCATTCAAACAAATCAAATACCCTTAAACATGCAAATGACTACATCAAATAGGTTCACTGACTGAATAACTACGACAATTTACAATTCTACGTCTATATACAGTAAATTGTAATAATAAAGTGAATTAATAATTCATAATTCAACAAAAATGAAACTCAAAGTCAAGCTTAATGACAACAAAAACATTGCTTGCTTGCTTTTCTACTACAAATTGCATAACTGATGCCTAGATTATTGTCTTGTCTGACAGACTTTTGCAAAAGAGTGTGAATTTTTGCATTACATATTTAGTTGATTGAAACACTGAAAGGCAATTGCTTTTGCCATAAAGATAAGGTAAATTGTAAATAGTATACCTACACATTTACTTAATTAACTAGTAATTAAAAATAATTTGTGAGTACTAAATGAAGAATTAATGAATAACAATCAAAATTACATAATATACAGTTTACATATTACATAGCAGCCGGAAGGTTTCACTTACTTGTGAACTTTAACATTAACATTTCTGCTTGTTTTCTTGGCTTGGCATACAATATTTTCGTTCTTCTTTCTAATTCGAATTCTATAGTGTAGTATTTACTGCCAATACGTATAGATTTAATTTTTCTAAAAGTTTACAGTCTACAATCTACATTAAGTTTCTTGTTACATTCTTTTCTTACGAATACCTAACTAGCTTCCTACGAGACAAATGGATTTTGCGAACAAGAGTGTAATCTATTTAACTGGGTACAGTTACTTAGGAGGTATTTATTTTTGTCATGACATGACAGCGTCCTTGGATTATATTTGTTCGTCATCTGACGCTAAGACGTCTTACATCAAAAATAAATACCAATACCACACACCAGTAGTACACTCCCTAGAATTCAATTTGATATTTTATCTTTATCTGTAAGTTTAGGATTCACTAAGAAAATACGACGCGCGTACTACTTAATAGGCTGAGTCAGAGAACATCTTTAGTTTTAGTAGTACAATAGCTAGATGATCTTGACTTACCTTTTAAATACTTTTTAGCATGTTTTGTTATCTTCCTTTTTTACATCTAGATTATTTATATTATACTTGCTATATCACAACTAAGAGTAAGTATTTCTCATTCTCAAATGTGTTTGTTTTTGTTCTTTTACATACAGAAGATTACTATTTGTTTTATATTATAATATTTCAATTTGTTTTTGTAAGTTCTTCCCCACGTTGGTATGTTGCTGATTTGATTCGTGTTTAGTTTCTTTTACTAGAGCTACACAACAAGAACAGGTTTATTTAATGTATTTTTATAACTATATTCCTTTCGGTTTCTTTATTTTAGAAGGAATCCATATCTTTTTCTTCGTGGGTTATCTTCGGGCAGATCCTTGATGTATTTACGGAAGGAAGTTAGGAGGACACAACCCACAACTATAACTGCTCCAATGCCACTAAAAAATTTAGGTAAAATAAGTATTACTCTTTAGTATCTAGCAATTTTGACAAAATAAATTAAATTTTCATAAAACATACGATTTTTATGGTACGAATGCGAATTATTTTATATTTCTCATACCTGAATATATCAGGCATTACACTAAGGAACACCAATTGCCAGAAAAATGCAAAAATGACATCGCATGTCCGGACAAGAGAAACGGTACCCGCTTGTTCGAATTTGAGAGCAAAAATGATGGCGATTTGTCCACCGAGGGTGAGAGTAGCGAGTGCCAGATGTAACAAGATATCATTAAGAGTGGCTGGAGTTCTGTAGACTCCCTGGCCAAAAGCCAAGCACATAGCTTGGACAAATCCAATAGCACCGAAGACAAAGGTCATGAACGCCCAATGAACAGATTTAATTTTCCTTTGCAAGATGAACATGATGGCGAAACATACCATAGATGCAAACGCAAGACAGGAGCCAATCTGGAAGGATAAAAATTATATTTATATTCAATTGATCTAAATACATAAACTTAAAATATTTTTCGGATTCCTAAAACTACAAATTAAACTGAACCTGATAATTATTATTGCCTGATACGAATGACGTGATACGAAATTAATATAATTTTTAATAATGCATTTGTATATTTGTAATTTTTGTTAAAATTAAAATTACTTACAATCGTATTTGTGTCGAAACCTTCACCTCCTGTCAAAAACGGTGGCCGAGTGATGACGACCACACCCCCGAATGTTACAAGGGCAATGATTACGGTGGCAATGCCTGCCTTCTCGTTCAAAAAGAAATGTGCTAAGATAGTGACAAATACAGGGGTACTGTATGCGATAACTGTTGCGTCACCAATTGGCAGGTACATCAAAGAACAAAACCGCAAAATGATTGATGCTCCGCCGAAAAGTCCACGTCCCTTAAAGATAAATTATTTGTTGTTAATAAACTAGCGCACTTAAATTATGAAATTAAATGAAAAAATAAAAATTATGAAATATTATTCTTACGAGAAGAAAGATCATATTTCTCCGTTTCTCCGGAATAGATACTGGCCAGCATGTATCGGTGACACTTTCCCCCCTGATGCGGAAGTATAGAAGAATGGGGATGGAAGGTCCAAGAATTCCCAAATATCGCCAAATTGAAATACTGAAGGCATGGTAGTCGTTGAGAATCTTAGCCAGTAAATTTGCTAATGAGAAGAAGACACAACACATAAGGGCGAAACAGATTCCACGGTATCGTTCCCAACATGATCTGTTTGGATCGTCATCAGGGTTAACAGCAGCAGCAGCAGCCTTTTTTCCATTAGCAGCTTCTACAGTGCCATCATTGGGGACACTTTGAGGGTCCTTTGTGAGGAAACTTGTCGTCTCGAATGTTTTATGGTCGTCCAGCTCAGAATTTGCCTTCAGCTCCGTCATTTTGCAATCTTTATTCTTCTACGACTAAATTAACTGTACTTTATAGTGAGTGTCTACGCCGACTGAAGATGACTGATTGTGCTTCACAATTCGCTAATGGTTTGTTCGATGTCTTCTCTTCAAAAATTAGAATATCAGTCGGCTGTCTATTTCAATTCAGGAAATTCGATTAAAGCTGCAATCTATAAAGAAAATAAACACACAATCAGTAAGTATAAAGTAATCCATTAGTACAGTACAAAGTACAAATATTTATTGACAATTTAAAATACTTATTAATGCATAATCACACTTAACAATTTTATCTAATAATAACCGTAATAATAATCTTAAATGCATCAAACTATTAAACCAAACTAAATATAACCAGACAGTTCTAAATTTTGAATTGCAAATTTTTTCAGAACTCGTAACTAAATTCATACCTGAAAATAATTCTCTACCTCCCAAATCCCAATACCATACCAGCTTGAAAATTAATGCGCGTATAAATTACCACAAATTACAAAATCAATGTCAAATTGTCAAAAATGGAGACGGAATATAATATCATTGTTATCTGCCGGTATTTAAATGTCTGGTCTGTCCTGTATTCAATATTTCTGTTGTATAATTTATTATTTTTATAATTATAAATATACTATCAACTATTCTGATGCCCACATAATATTATTAGCCATATAGTAATCAAGGTGGAAATTCCAATTTTGGTTTTGTAACTTCGGGCTTCTAAAAATGTCAAATGAACTACTGAAAAGTACAGCAGTCCTTTTTAACCTAAAAACGTTCCAAGATTTATGTCTCACAAACTGACATGACATGACAAAACAAATACCAATCCCAATTTTTAGTTTACTACATACAATCAATGTTAAATTATAAAAATAAATACCTATTACTGGAATCGAATAATATTTAAATTGCACGTGGACTGGATTCTGGAGCTGGACAATTACAAAGTGTCTAACCGATGCTGATGACGATCAAGATGAAGTGTGGAATGGAATTATGAAATTAAATTGGAAACGAAAGCCAAATCTTTCTGGAACGATACACAGGTGAAATTATAAAATCGCGCGCAGAACAAAGGAAGCATTGTTCTATGCTCCGCCCACTTCTTTTGTCTTAATCACATAGTTTTAAGCTCTTCAACTTAATTTTAGATATTTATTGACGACAGTATTTTTAGCCAGTTGTAATTTACATCTTGGCACTACGTGGTACATATACTACATACCTACTACCTACTACCTACCTAAACAGCTTAACCTGTTTAATACCAATTTCGCAACTGCTTTTGTTTAAGTGTTTATTGCATTTTTGAGACAATCGATATAATTTTATTAGTCATTGTATTTAGAAACTCAATATTCATTTTTTTTATAAGTACTATGCCCATTAAGCATGGGAAAATAATTATAGGCAATAAAATCGGAGCTACATAATTGTCATCCATTTATATATGGATATTTTCTTGGGGAGCGAATTTAATTAAAGTAATATGCGCTTCCAAAGTAAATATGTAATTTAGGAAGATGAGAGATAAGATGATACTAACCGACAATTTAGATGCAAACATCTTAATAAAATAACAAGACTGGTAGTTTAGCAGTTAACGATGTTAAAACAAGCTCTACTAAGTAAGTATTAACACGGTTATCAATTAATTATAAGTATAATGTTGTTTTGAAGCTAAATGTTATTGCTTGTTATGACGTAAGTAAAAAATTATTACTTATTAAGTATGGGGCATGAAGCATGAAAGTGTAAACCTTACTCAGTTCATGGAAGTTTTAATGATACGAAATACGAAGGATACTAAAGGTGCATTTTACTTACTTGACAATAGTACAATAAAAAAAGCTTACTAATATTATCAATCTGTAAATTAAAAAAGCATTTTCATTCAAACAATGTAATTTGTAATATTTATGAAATACGAAAATTACAATTCATTTTACATAATACATATTATGTGGTAAAGTAAGTAAACTTACGTTATCTTCTATTTTGGTGCATTAGGATATGGGAAGTAGTGTATTGAATGGAAATGGATAAAGATTAAGGCTAATGAGTCTAATACAGTTCCGGCGACCATTCGTAATATGTAGATACTAGCTACATAATGCACTTTTATATTAATAAATTCTGAATTGACACAGTTATTCCAGCAAACTTACTATGTAGCATGTGGATTTTTGGTACCATAATACTGTACACATAGATGACTTATGTACACCTTGGTTAATTATATTATAATTAATACTAAACGCACGCACGTGAGCAAAAATATATTACTCTGTGCTGTATCACGAATGTATCTGAAATACTTACATATAGCATGCTTAGATACATGAATATAAATATATAGCAGCTGTTGTATAGGAAAGTATTTCAGTTTGTCACTGTGCCATGCTCTCCTTCTGTGAATACTAATTGGTATTTTAATAAATATTAATCATAATTCTATGCAAACACTCCTCTAAGCTCTTAAAGATCACAAGACAATCATCAATCATGTCAATATAGTATAAGGATGTCTCAGTGGATCTATATTTATAATATGTATATAGTTAACATATTGTCTTTACAATATTTAAGTCACATCCACATAACACCAAGTCGTCTCTATATAAAAAGATCACACCACCAAAAATTTAAATTCAAAGTAGTTGTGACTGTGTTACAAACCACGTATATAATAACAATTTAATACGACGAAGTAAATTCTTACGGATAATTGCACCCTGTATATTATTTCAGGCTTATATGATCGAGATGAGCTTATTTACACGTTGCATTTGTAAATCAGCAAGTTGTTTGCAAATCTGTATACGTAAACTGTATAATATTTTATAGCCAGCTTCTCTTGTAATGAATATTTTGTGTTATGTTTATGATACATCTAGTCTGCTGTTAGCACTAAATTATTAACAGTGTACCTAAGTAAGTCAAGTACGCCAAGCAAATCTAATCAGTATTACATAAGTACAAGCAGTAGTCGAGTCAAACTAATCAAGTGGCTCGTTATTGTTATAATCACTTAATGACACATATACTATAATGCACACACAGATAATTGTACCTGAAATAAATACCTGTTCATGCATGTGGCTAAGGATTATTAATTTTATTATAAATATATTTACTTATACACAATACATAATAATGTATGGGATTGCTCGTTTAATTTTGTACCAAAATGATAATGATAAAGTAATATGTAATGTATTGGACATTTCGTCTGTTTATCTACGCATTGATTGGAAATTGTGGTCTATTCCAATAGTATTTAATTATTTACATTTTACATGGATCGGAAATTTTTATTTACTACATATGTATAGGTACAAACGCCGGCTAACTACAGAATAAGTATATCCTAATCTTGAGCTTCTATTTGTATCTGCTTTAATTTTGTAACTAAACTTAGCAAGCACATACATGCTGAATCGACCTCCACGAATATTGTAAAAATATCTTCAGTTGAAATAAATCTTTTGCATAATTAAGCTTAAACATGTGGAATTCACATTGTCAAGTCAGTTTCTGACAGAATAGAATGTCTACACGTTTTACAAATATTATATTATATTTAGTTCACATTAAATTCCTAGGTGCATCCCTATGATATGAAATATGAACACACGTGTGGTTTGATTTCCTGGTTTGCTTTTTAAATTAAATCCAAAGCACTTTATCTCTAACTGTGTAAGCCGGCTTTATACGTAGTTTAAAAGTTTAAAGCATCACCGTATTAAAGACATACCAAGTACAATACTGCAATAAAACTCAGAAGATCCCAAGTTGCATATCAGTCACAGCCAGGCAAATAAAATAGTACCAATGCATTTTTATAATATCATATTGTTGTTAAACCCATTTTTCCAGTTCTTGAAATCTTTATGTATCTGCGTGTAATGTAACAGCATTTTTTTCATTTTTATCAGAGCAGTTCTACATTTACAACACATTACTAGTAATAATGAAGTATTTTTATCACTGCTAGTTAAACCATGATATTAAAATTGTTTATTTTGCATATTAAGCTTGAAAGCAATTAAGACGCTTTGTTAAAAAAATATTACATAACTGCTCTTAAGTGAAGAACAGAGCAGCGTCATCAAAATTCCATTTCTTTCGACATTAAAAAAATCTCAATGAAAACAAGATAGTAAAAACTACATTTATGTTTCTTATATGGTTGTTGCTTATGTCGCTTTTTTGTCTTGCCTACTTTTGCATTACAAAAACGCATAATACAATTATAATTGCAATACAGCCTACATAAAAATATTTTGTGATGAGATAAAAAGTCGTATTGATTTCCATTTAAGTTAAATCAGCAGGTGGAGAGGACCTTGCATAGGTAATCTCTACATACTACATACACGTACTCTTAAGGAAGACTTTAACATTATATTATAAGTAAATGTGCATATTAAATATGTATATTTTATTCATTGAGGAAATCTGCACGAGACTCTTTAAATAATGAAAGGTGAAGTTCTACCTGAGGCGTAATAGCAATAAGAATAATAAATATTGTGTGCCTAGAGACCGACAATGCTGAGAAGAACACTAGGGAGCCACGTTGTTGATTTGTGATAAAGATTCATCATCTTCTTCACAAAAAATATTGGTACCAATACCAAAGCAAAACCAACTAAACTATCTGGAATCTGTAATTATCTATTATGCAAACTCTTTTTTCACCTGTTCAATTCATTGGGTTCTAATAAATAACCTTGACATGAAAAAATTTGCAAGTTTCCTTCTTTATTGCAATATTTGATGTCAAATCTTAGAAATATTTAGCTAGAGTAATTAATACACTAATTATTGTGTTTGTTTTACCCTAACTTCTTTTGAAATACGTTCCAGGACTCAAGAAAAACTTTTAATGATTTCCGCACAATGCAATATTAAGAATAAATCTTTAAATATTTTGCATTTCATACATGCGAGCACTAAATTTGTGAACTACTCCAATTAATTAGTTCCCTATTAGCAAACTTTCAGATAGAATTCTAGAATTCTTGTCATAGTCGCAATTAAGAATGAATTCACCCTGGCCCTGGATTCTGGATGAAACTTTACTTACTTTACTAATGAACTCCACACAAATTATTTTCTATTGTATACTGCGTATGTACTATAAACTTATAAGTAGTGCTAATATAATTAGATTATTTGATCAAACTTACATGAAAGCGAACCGGAAAACTTTTAGAGTGTTGTAAATTATATTAGAAGAGAAGTTGTTAGCAGTCTCTCGTATGGAGAAGAACTAGTTTTAACTAAGGCCACAAAATGCCACTCCAGAAAATCACTTTTGACTTTTGCCTGTGATTAGATAAGACAAGGCAAGGCAACTCTCTGTGTAGTTTATTTAGACTTGTGAAGCGAATACGCAACGCGGTACAATTATAATGTTAATGTAACTGTACTGGATAAATGTATAAGTTATTTAAATACACAGTTAATGTATTTCAATGTGCTCTGCTCCTGTTGCACAGGAGTAGGTACTAATACAAGTGAGTTAAACTTTACAGATCAAATTAATGCAAGTAATTATTGTATTACAAGTCCAAAATTTGTTGTAACAGATCAGAAGAAGGACCATACGAGAGCGCAATGTTAATTTACATATAAATCTGAATGTTTAAAGTCGGCTTACATTAAAATGATAATAAAGCATCTCATTAATGGTTAACTCTTTTGAAATTGACACTTGCATTTGCCATTTACAACGTAATTGTGCTTACCGAAGCATCAGGACAATTGTGAGCTCATGGACAAATCAAACCATGGTAATATTTCAAATATTATCTGTCGGTATATATGAGCGTGCCCGCTTTTCAGCAATATATTGACAGTTTTGTTAAAATATATTCAAAAAGCTGTCATTTATATGGAAATGCAATGGTAAATGGTACCCATTTGTACCGTTAAGCAAGGCCATGTGTTTTGTTTGTAAATCTTTTGTATGGATAGGTGTGGCCCAACAATTTAATTAAAACAGTTTCACGGGATGATCGACAAAGTGCGTAAATAAGAAAGATCGTAAAATTAAATGGTATATAGGAAATAAATAACAAAATATTAAATAAAACTGTCTGTATTCAGCTTACATAACATAACATCGTCACATACACGTGGCTACACTAGTTAGCAAGCTATATAAGTTCATCCTTAAAAAAATTTAATTTCGGCAAAACAGCTTTTTGTTTTAGAAAATTCTTCCATGAACATACAAAACAATTATTAGTCAATTGTACATTTTAATTGTCGTTCTTAATTTAATTTATCATTTTATTTTATATGAGGTACTCCGTAAAGTGTATCATTTATCGACAAATGTATTTTAACTCCATTCTATCTTTAAGCTAGTTTCAGCTGGTTTAGTTTCTAAAATGTTGAAATATGCAGGAACGCGAAAAAGAGACAATTTTTCAACGTAGAGAGTAGAGGACAACGTACTTGAAGTACAATTAATTCAAAGTAAGAGATAATGTTGTATATTCATTGAACTATGTGTATTTATAGCTTTGTAATGAGTTAAAGGACAGCTTGTTCATACAATCAGCAAAGAAAAACAAGAATGTCCGAGATTTTATAATTATTTATGTGTTATACGCAGTTTAATTGATAAACATAGCATATCCTCAATCAATGATACTTATCAATATCAAAAATGTTTTGCTAATTCATTGAGCTGAACATGGCAAAAGAATAAGTATTTTAGGAAAGAGCAGAAGACACCATGTATGAATTAGAGAATTTTGTTGACACATTATAAAACACTTTTGGTATGAGTGTTATACAGCGTCGTGTTTTGCATTGGGTGAGATCAGACTAGTTTTATGTAAAAAAGCGATGAAAAGGAAAAGTAGTTTAGTTCAGAACAGAAGAAAAATAGAGATGAGATGTGTTATGTTGATTGATAGTAATAAATCACTTCATGCTTAGCTAACGCGATTTTATTTCATCAGTCTGAACACTCTGACCTCAGTGACCTGCCCTCATCGCCTGACATTTAATATCTTAATGGACACTTTTCTTCGTTAGTCGATCCTGTTCAAATATTTACATTTACAGAAGATATCAGCTAACAAACAGAGCAATAGCTGATTAAGCGTTAAGAAAATATCAACCCTGCACAGTGTCATGTATTCTCATACTTTAATCAACATTTAATTCTAATATTATATGTACATTTAATTGTATTTCTACAAAAGGCATTTATAAACATCCCAGATTCAATTCTACTTTAGCTGCTGAAATTAGTTCCTTCACATGTTATATAGTAATCTGGTATCAACTTACACAATTTTTTGCATATTAATTTTAAAAAAAATTGTAAATGTGTAATGGAGGAACTGAAGCAATTATTTTCTGTGTACGAAAATTTTGGTATAAAAAAATTATAGAAATTCTGCATTGTATGTACTTAAATGATATTAATCTCTTCCTTAATATTCCTTTAGGCATTTTGGATATTATTTCATGTGAAATACACAGGAATACATATATTTTAATATGAGGATTAAATTTTGCATTTAAACTTGCATGCGTTTCATCCAATCAAACTATAAAATAAATGTTACTCAATATATAGGGGGAAATGTATCTTAATTTGATACATGGTAATATATAACAATGTGGTTTATTGCTTGGCTTATATAGACTATAAATACCTAAGTAAATAAATGGCAAACACGTATTTACATAATATTACAAAAGATTAGATTAAATTACATGGTAATTTACCTTGCATTTGTTGACACTTGATTAAAAAATGAATTGAGTGTAGTATATATACGTATTACATAGCGTACTGAATTGTATACAGTTAATTAAACCAGTAGAACAAAAAAATCAATATGGTACGTCTACTTTAATATCTATTGCGTATTGCGTACTGTGGGTATCAGCACATTATTCTCAAGTACAGATATCAACCGGCATCCACCGCAAAAATGGGAAGGGAACAATTAATAATTTAAAAGAGAATACGCCAATTATAAAAGGTAGGCAAATGTGAATGATTTTGATGAACATAAATGCTTGGTCAATTAATTTATCTTTTAATTTCCACTTTATAATTTTACAAGCCTTGAATTCTATAATCAGAGCACTTGACCTAAACCTAACCTTAATCTATTATTTAATTTAATTAAGTATTACAAATGAAGAACCAAAACCCCGCATTTTGATTACATAAACTGCTTCAAACTCTGTTTCATTGACAATTACAATAGTATCTACAAATCCAAAATAAATATGGCAATTAATGTCTGTGAGATAATTACTGTCGGCTTTTGCATAGACATTTAGCCTAAATATGTCACATACGCCATTTGAATGAGGGTATAATTATTTTGACATATTTTTCCTATAATTTCTGTGTTAAAGAAAATTACAAAAGATTCCAGTTGTTCAGTATACTGTACTAGTAGTAGCTAAGTAATCATAATAAAAAATAATATATTTAAGAACCTTACGAAAATGAAGTGGGTTTGTGGATATTCTTAATATTTATCTTTAAAAAACACCATCTGCTAATAACAAGAGCCATTTGCGTTAAGATAAAGAATAAAAACAAAATTGTACACATTTATAGTTTATATAATGTGTTTTTTAGTTGAGTGAATCCAATATACGTACTGATACAATAGATTTCCTATTTAACACTCCCGAAAAGAGTGTAATGATATAATATTGACAAATAATGTCATTTTGTCTAAATACGTAATAATTTAGGCATTTAGGCAAAGATAAAAGGAAAAAGAAAACATAAATAGCAAATTAAAGTAGACATCCATCAAACGAATTGTATGTTAACTGCGGTATCGATTTTCCACGGAATGACAGAAAGTGGATTGGATAAGTAAGAGTCAACAATTTCCCCTTTGGGAATTTCATCTGCTAATGTTAAATGCTAAGTACAATAATACTGATGCCCTATTCTGCCCTTTCTTAAGATAATAATGCGACATGCGACACGTAATGACACGATTCACCCACATGCATGATCACCACTCAACGACTCAACTCACTATACTGCTAACTATCATATAATTTAAACAAATTAAATGTCTAAAAAAGTTATTTACCTAAAAATAAATGTACCTACATAAATATAAGCCTTTGTACGGTATGAATGTATTTTTATATACTTGCTTGATATATATTATGTAACTTATTATTATTAGAGTATTATTTAATTTAATATTACGTATAGGTGGTAAGTAACTTAATTAATGTGGATTTTTGAGTGTTTACTCCACAACTCCGCGTTTATAATCAGATGAGATATATTTAACATGTTTTCACATGGCACTTTTGTGCTTTAAAGAGTTGTTCAAGAGTTTAGACTTGAGTTTGAGTCTTTGAGTGCATAGGGCAATATATATGGAACGATACCTATATAAATACAAAGTAGCAGGACAGGAACCACGTTTTGATTTGATGGTCATGCCTGACTGATTTCACTTGACTTTGTATTCTATTTGTGCATACATAATGTGTAAGTTTATCTACCAGTTGATCCCCATTAGATCCAATTGATATTAATGATGAGGCGAGGAAAAATGGGAAGGACAAAGATTAAAAATTAATTATTGAGAAAAACAACACACTGCTGGATTGAGAATTGTGATACACAAAATAAAAATGGTACATGCAGATACACACAGAGAATATTAGTAAATATAGGTATTATTCTAAGTAAATGATAAAAATTAATATGAAAACTTAATAATAAGCTGACCCCTATAATAATATTTTATTTTAATAAGCATTTTTAAAATGATGAAAAGAAGTAAGAGAATTCTGGTAATCTGACACTTATAATATTATATTTTAATAATACAATTCTAATAAAAATCACTAGGAATTTAAGTAATGAATTAATGACAGAAAAAATTAAAATACTATATTTATGGCTCTATTGTAAGTAAAAATTAGCAAATTAATTGCAAATATTTATAAATAGTTAAATAAATGGTACACATTTGTGAATATTGCATGCAATTGTGGCACAATCATTAAATACATTTATTTCCAGCTGTGTTTGTATTGTATTGTATGGAATCGGGGAAATCCGATTCTTACAAAATATAATCAGTCTCCGTGTGGATTGTGGATTGTATGAACTAATATTTATCAATGTTGTGATGTTTTCGAATGTTCTATGTCTCTGGCAAAGCAATTAGTTGAAACAACATAATATAACGTACACTGAGTATAATCAAGTTAGTTCGGCTTTGGCTTTTGTTAGTTCATTTGGTAGGAAAGAAGGTTAGCGAAGCCAAGATGAGTAAAGTCAAGTCTCAAGATGAGAATAGTGCTAATGTGTATTTTTGTAATAAACTTTGGAACTATTGGAACACTTTTCCTTCGGCGCAGCCACAGAGTTCACATTCTGTTACTGCACAATAGTACTAGTGCTCTGCTGACAAACAAGATATTTAGGTTACTGTGTAAAGCAGATGAGATCGACTGTTTGTGTTCGTGTCTGTAGCCAGTTTAGATCAAACTAGAGCAGACCAGACCAGAGCACTAATGAGATGAAAACACTTACGGATTCATCCTTACTTTTTATTGCCCGCAATTGCAATATTGGAAATTGGGGATAATTATTTTGTTTGAATGTAAATATGTGACTGGACCAGACCAGACACCAGACCAGAACTGCATCGATCTGGATTTGGACGATCTTCTGATCTCTTGTGGAAAAAATGGCATAAAATGTGAATGACCATGAATTTTTAATTAGAGCACTGAATAAATTGAAACTAAATTCCAATAACTACAGTAATATTCGATTCTAAGATTTTTTTGCTAAATCCACTGACAGATTTTGCAAAATTTAAAATATCATTCTTTTGTTTCATTTTCTACATAAAGAAACACATTATTACATACAAAGAGACACGACAAGGGAAATCTATTCGCCTATGTTTTCTATAAACGCAATTACTTTGTAGATGATGCTTGTGACATTGGCCGAAGTGCAAAACTGCGTACTGCGTTACTCCTCGTGTAAGTCATATAATAATAATATGGGCATTCATGCCAATTGCAAATTGACGCGAGCTTGACATTTGTGGAAAAGATTTCTTACCTAAGAATAAATAGTTTTTCCTCTGTCAACGTCACTTAGGTAGTGTACTAAATTGGCCAAAGGCCATCCAAACACATCGAAGCTTAAATGTTTTAACAATTAAAGAGGTAAGGCCAGAATTAGACAAATATTTACGTTGCAAATTTGCAAAAATTAAAATGAATAAGCCACGTATAGGTGTACCTACTTAGAAAACTAGATGAAGGAATAATAATACCTATTTATTTAGGTATTACTATATTTATGCTACAGATAAATGTTTCTCTCCCTCTCATACATAAATATATAATTACTCTGACCTTCCCACTAGGTGCATGTTTTTATTTTCCTCGGATTTATGGTAATTTAGCTCGAATGCTAAGAAACCCAAATCCATGGAGATGCTAAACGTGATCCAGCTTACCTAGTTCTAGATTCTAGATCTAACCGGCCGGGAAATGTACCATGTGTGAATCTAGTATCATTAAAGTTCAATGTCGCTGACCCAAAGTAATTATAGGGCAAATGTCAGTTAAAGGCTTCTGCAGAGCTATAATTAGCAGTAGAAAATGGGTTTAAGTTAATGACTTAATTATGTGGGTGGGCATGCCACTCTACACAGAATACAGAGCAATCTCGCTTTTCCATTATTCTTCAATACCTAGAATCTATTATATGTATTACAAAAGTGCCTAGCTAATACCATAAGTAGTCTACAAATGCCTTAAGCTTTTATCCTTCACATAACATAACACATTTCGCAATCTCCATCATTTACGTGATGTAAATATATGATTATATGATAATACCTATACAAAATGTATACCACCCTGGACTCTGTTTTTAATTTTAAGTAAATCTTTGCAAAACTTGTAATAGAAATCGTAAATACTATTGAATTTAGGTAGGTAATTAAAAAATAGTTTTTAATTACAAATATGCGTGCATGACCCTTTGTATTAAATTGTATGCTAATAATATTGATACAGATTATGCTAAAAATTTCTGCACTTTTTTCTAATCTATAAACATTTGAGTTCTGTATTTTACCTGTGTCGTGTGCAAGTTGATTTTGCGTACAAGAAGCCGATCTTCTGTAAGGATGAACGATCTGTATACAGATGAGGTTTGGTATTTAGTTACAAAGATGCTACTTAAGTGGATTAGTAGAATTGAAAAATAGACACTATAGATCTAAAGGTAAGTGTGTAGACAAACTGTTCACTGATAGAAGTCTAGTATAAGTGCTTACATAATATTAGACTTTGGAAACACAAGACGGAGCGAACGAAGAAGTAAAAGGAATGCTAAATCCTCCAGTGCTGAAAATAGAATGATGATGAGACAGCAGCGAGAGAGAATTCGTGTGTGTCTTGTGTCTTCGTGTCTGTAGAACTGGAACATGAAAAACTAAGAGCTAAGTAAGCGAGAGGACAACGCAAGAGACTGACTGACATAAGCGAGATAGTATACACAAGATATAGTAATAGACATTCACAGCGACATAATATAAAACAGATCTAAAGAAAGGGGCATTCGCTTATTGCAATTCTCAAATAATTTATGCAAATGCAAACTATTGGCGACAATTTCATCTTCCTCATAATTAAGTTGTCGATATATTAGATGCATAATTAAGAATTCTAATAAAGCCCATTTCTAATTTACTGGATTTACCATGAGATATTTAATTTTAGACTACGTTTCATGTTTTTACGAAAATGAAGTCAATTTCTGCAGAATTTCACGAAAGTTTTAGTTGTCTGACATTTTGTTTTTGAACCCATAAGCTGCAACCGATTGTGCTGAAATTTGGCACCTCTATTTGCAAAAATGTTTCTTTATATGGGAAAATCGAAATACTTACAAAATATTTCCTTGAGAGTAAAATATAAACTAAACGTGAATTTTTTCAACGACGCAATTAATGGATTGAACTTAGTGAATATCTTTAGCTGCAGTTTTCTTAGATTTTGTAGCCTGAGTGATTCGAGACGACTGTAGGCGAGTGTAAAGCGAGTAAAAATGATATGAGAATGAGACGGTATTTAGGGAAGTGAGTTTGGAAGCCAAAATGAATTTAAAGAAAGACACAACTCTCTGTTCATTCATTGTTCTAGCTAAAGAAATGCTCACTTCACTACTGAACTAGCTCTGAAATATGTGTACATGCGTTGCAAGAAATAGGTCAACTGTTGTGATCCGCCAAGTCAATTTTTGAATGTTATTTATGTGAGTGAACTGAATAAATGGAATATAAGTCAATGTCATGCCCCCAGAGAAATGATAAGTAGGTAACTTCGAAGCTTATTCATATGTTTCATAATTTGAATTACGTAAACAACACTAAAATATCGTCCTAATAATTCCATCCAGCAATCAGAAAGATGATCTAGTAACATTTAATATGTAACAATTTGTAATTTAATAGTGGATTGTCTTTTCAGTAACTATGATACATAAAGATACGTTGTAGTCAGAAGGAGTCGTCATAATGCAATTGAAAAACTCCTTTTTCAATTACTAACTAAGTAAGCTGATGAATTCTGAATAGTTTCCCTATGTATGCATTTACAACAAAGTGTAAGAAAAATTCTCAGACTATTTTTCTGATGTAAATTTTAGTAGAGTTCACTATAGAAAAGATTATTCTGCCTAGGACACGTATAGTTGAGACCTGAGACAAATATGCAGTTAATTCTGATGCCACAAAGTTCTTTGGCAGTCAGAAGATGCAGGCGCAAAAATTAATTACAAGGCATAAAATTAGATGTCCTGTAGTCTGTTCTCCATTAATTTATTGTCACACACTCACACATACTTAAATAGTAATAGCTGTTACATCTTAAAGAAATAATGGTGTCTTATGTGTAGGTAATACAAAAGTGTATCACTTAAACGTAAGCTAATCCTTTATTAAAATCTAATGCAACGGAAGTTACTAAAATGCAAACTCTGCACTATTCTCCGACTTGCGTAAGTAAAAGGCTTAGGTAATTAAATTACAAAATCCATACTTCTGTATCCATCCGTTAGGCTATTGCTCTCTTTCTGTCTCTTCTGTTGGATAATGCACTTTATATAAATTGTGCCTATTGCATTTCATATAAAACTAATTTTAACTGTCTGTACATATACAGTACAGTGCTACACATCGGAGACGGAGACAAGGCAGCTGCATTTAATCACAGAGATTTTGCCAACTTTTTTGTCGCTGTACCTTTATATACTTCCTTCAGAAATAAATGTGCATTTACAAAGCTTTCTCCGCATTTACAAATCTAAGAAAAGTATACAGACCTTAGGTTGTGCACCCCATTCATCCACAAAGCTTTATATTTGTGAAGTAAAGGAAGCTATTTATTCTAGTATGATGCAATGTTGGTAAGGAATTGATAAAATTCCTCGGAATGCTTTCACCTACATTTACTACACACAGAAGCACGTCTCTGTTCTACTACGACCGAATCGGTACGAACTCATGAATGACGTCGGTCGGTCGTCCCTGGTTCGGCGAGGAGGGAGGCGTGTGACTTCCCAGTAGACTCTTCGTCATATCGTCAGAGTCACAGTCAGGCCAGGAGGATGAGCAAACGCAAAGCCCGCTTTTACGTTGTATTTTTACTATCAATATCCTTTCTACCCAAACAAACTATGTACCCATATATTTACTATCGACTACTATGTATGTATATAGGTCACACACCATTTGACGTATAGCTTTGCTATACATACCCTCTTTGAATTTTAATAATCTTTATACATACAAATACAACAACATTATCTTTACACGCTAATATAAACTCAATCTGCTAAAACTATATCTTAAATACTTTTTTAAAGTTTTTGGCGTGTATTTCTCTATAGTATTCAAATTCTTGTGTGTAAATACTACATACTATGTATATATAGTGCATGTATACTGTATACTCAAAAAATAAGATGCTTTTTATATAGGGTCGTGTTTTTGCACTACGTATAGTATACTTATATATATGTGCATGTAAATTTGCTATAAATAAGTAGCTACTTATATTAATATACTTTTAGTATACATGTATGCACATGTACTTGCATGTACATCGCAATAATATATACTATAGGAGGATAGAAAAGTGTATCTGAGTGTGCCAGACTAAATTCACGCCAAATTATGGAGAGTGATGTGGAAGTGACGTCCATCCAAACTCAAAAGACTCAATTGTGTGACCTATTTATATATTCCCAAATGTACTACAGTACAGTATGCTCTAAGTAAATATGGTATGTACTATTTATTTATAGAAAGAGGCTAACGAGAGTTATCATTTTCTCCCATGTTACAATTACATGTCCTAACTATAATGACACCGCAGATGAACTGTATTCGAACATAACACAAGGGATACTAAATAAATACTGTATCTATTTACAATATGTGCAACGTATCAATAGAAATATTATTGGAGTTAATGGAAAAATGGAAAGTTTTGATTTTAAGTCAAATATTGTTAAAAGGTTCCTATACCGCCTAAATTATTGTGTACAGAAATAAATGGTTACATAATATACAGTCTGCAATACAACATAAGTTAATGCGATAATTTTTGTGGTTTATTTAATGTGTGTAGTGTACACGAGTTTAGTAATTTAATAGTAGTAAGTAATAATGAAATCGGATGCCACAGTTATAGTAATTGCAGAGACACATATTATAAACCTAAGACCAAGATGGGTTAGTACACATGTACGTAATGTGACATCGTTTATGCGATAATAGAGCAACATGAGGAGCAGTGCTAGAGACAAGACAACGGAATAAATGTGTTCGGTTGAACTGAAAAAGTTTGATAACAGCTAACACACCATATACATCCGGTGTCACGTTTACATCCCTGGAAAAGCAACTACACAAATCATTGACAGACATTTGTACTACTTATATAAATATTTTAGATAATATACAGTATAAATTCAAATTCTAAACTGTGCTTTATATAATACAAGATAGATATACACATACATGCATGATTTTGAATAATAATTGGCTAAACAGTTCACATATGTATGTACATACATACATGCATTAGTCAAATATTTTGTAATCTATACGCAGAATATTTAAGTGCCTGGATCAATGCACAAGGAAAGTCGTGTATGTATCTATTTATGTATTGTATATTTGTATGATGCAATATAAATAGAGTACACCAATATAGTAAGCACATGGCATAATTAATAGGTAAGTATTGTAAGGATGTTGTAAATTCTAGTAAAATCATGTGCAACTACTTGCTCCGTATTATAATAATGAACTCGTGGCAAATATTCCACCTTTAATGCCAAATTATTAATAATTCGTTACATAATGTACAGAAATATTCTCTGCAACACTTTTAGTATATGTTTACAAATTGGAGGCTGTAAAGTGTTGAAATTTTAATACTAGCCATTATACGGACGTTGAATATTTAATTAAAGCATGCCTGGATAGGTAATCTGCTTGCATTTTGGAATTTAAATATTTTGCAGCGTATTATGTACATTGAAGAGGCAATAGAAATTGATAATTTTATATTGCATAAAGTGTAGCTAAAAATTTACACGATTTCGTGGTACTTTTCTATGCAAACGCCAAGATTTTAAGTTGATTTTTCTTTTAACATGCTTCGTACATTTATTTTTGTGTACATCATGTAAACACTTTGTACTTTTGCTTAAATTACCGTAAATAAGTCTTAAATAAATGGCGTTATAAGTTAGTTATCTATTTCATTTATTTCCTTCAGATTTGTACTTACTTAGTAGTGATAACTGTGATTACTTAGTAAATCATTTTCCGACGGAAAACGCAGTGAGGAAACTAAGAATTCGTTTTCTTCAGTGTAAAAGACAATTAGTACGCATTAGGCATAAATGGAAGCAAATATTAGTAAGTGAGTGCCAATGCACTTAACCAGTAAACACGCACTGAAAAATATTAATACAAACGTGGTGTTATGATGAGTTGATGAATTTATGGATCATGACTGTGTATTTGATTAAAAATGCGTTCTACAGCATTAAAACTTTTAACAGATGGAGATTAAATAATATTTATAAGTTGGTCCTGTCCTGATTCTATTTTTGTACGCGATGGGGATTTGTTGTTTGACTTTGACTAAACTAATAATACAACGACGCAATTCATCACAAGAAAACCCAATACATCAATACACATTATGACAAAATCCAGTTGTGTTGAAGTGCAGTGTAGGCATAGGCATATTCTATACATTAGAGCTACAGAAGTACATATTGTAGATATAATATAATGGTATCTGTTATGTAAAGTGTCTAAGCCCACGCACGCAGAACACGTCGACATTTCAACATTTCTTATAAGGACAGTTTAGTTGCTAAGAAGATTCTTTCTGTCTTAAGTGACTAACCATTTGCATTTGCTGGCAGTCAAAAAACTACTAAATCGCATGCTGCGTGATTTGGTCTGGTTTTAAAATGACTATATAGCAATATACAAGGCAGGACAATATGATTTGTTCCTTAATATCTGTAAGTAGTTTTGCAATTAATAATTTTGCCTCATCTTTCTCAAACTTTTGCTGATTTTATGCGTAATTGTCGCAAATCTTAACTTGTTTCGAAACAAGTTAACAAATCTTTGTATATTTAGGGGTTTAAGAAGAATTTTTGAAAAATATAACGTCAGAAATTTTAATTTGACTGTTTGTGGTCAAAATAACGTAAAATCCCTAAATGTCTACCATAATTCGGAATTCGAATTTCGGATGATACAAAATTTTTCAAGCAGGATAACAGTAATAATTTATTGCCCCAATCTCAATAGCTTCTGCGAGGTACAAATATTTCTATTAATTTATGTGACTACAGCGGTAGAGCGGTGGCAACATTTTTTGTTGCTCGCTAATTTAAACTTTAATTTCAAATATATGACAGTAAATGCTCTTAAATTTTATTTCCTCTCTGGAGATTCTCTTTTTTTGTTTAAAATAAATCTGAATGTGAATTCAAATGTGTCAGATCATTTTGTCCAACTCTGTAGAGATCCATAGTATTTATCTATAACTAACTACCTTATATGTACTAATGTGTTATACAATTCGTGTAGTGATATATTTATGTTTTTGTTTTTATCTATATACATTAGGTGAAATCTCATTTCAATATTCTATGTCCATGTTTATAGCAATGACACTGAAATGTGGCGATAGCTATCACAATAGAAATATTAGTCTACACTTCTATATACACATGCATTATTTCCGAGCATGTGGACTAGGTTCTAACCACTTAGAAAGAAATATTCAGCACTACAAATCGATCGATCGGTTTTCTTATCCTTTTTCTGCTGCTTTATTGGCTTTGCATGGCAAAGGTTTGCTACATATTTTGCTATCAACTATCAACATCAACTTCTTAGTATTCACTATAGATATTCACTATTGACATTGAGAAGGATAATCCACTTCTCCTGTTCTACACATAAATATTTAACTCCTGCGTCCATTCCCCTTATTTGCATATTTAGCTATGTATAGCTTACATATATATAGTTCAGACCTTCCTTTATCAATCAATCGGATAGAATTTATTTTATCAAACCACTACTTAATAAACACAGAAGTTTTTCTATAATCAGTTGGGTTGGGTGTATTGGAATTGTAATTGTAGAGCAATTCCTTTAATGGAATGATGAGTTTATCAGCATTAAGACATTATCATACATCCTTAGGCGGTATTTTTATTTATTCTACTTAAGATGTAAAGATGAGATTCCCATTTAGGGAATCTGTCATTTAAGCATTGAGATGTGTAGACAAAATGTTTATTTAACCAGTGCCTATAAGCCTAATATTAGTTTCGATTTAATTTTTAAGTAATTACGTAGGAAAATTAACTTGTTTACCTTTAACTAGAATAATTGTACAGAAACGGTTTCAGTAATAAACTCAAAAATCTAACGAATATAAATCCAGGCAGACACTGCTTCAGGAAAACAAAAGTGATGTGATGGATTATGAACTAATGAATTCTCAGAACTCAATACATAATTCAATAATTGCTCAGGTATAAATAATTCCGCATCAATTTCAATATTTTAAATAGTAAATGCACCTACATAAATATACCCCAATTTTTTACATCGTTTATGTTGGATTTTGTCTCAATGTGTATTAAAACGCTTACGAAGTACTTAAAATTGTCAATACTGTATAAATAAGTAATATAGTCGTTCTTAATAACTAAACATACAATTTTTGCCAAAATAAATTAATAGGTAAGGTAAAAATATAGACAGAAAAAATGAATTAGTACCTGATTATCTCTAAAGTGATGATGTATTTATTAAATTGATTGTTCCAAGTGCCAGGGCAGTGATTTGGGAAGGACGAAAGTTTCTGAGCTTATTATTTTGTATAGATAGATATTCAAATTCCCAATATCATGAATACTTTTAGAGGTATCTTTGTTTTGACTCGATATCTTATATATTTCACTACACTATAAATTACATACGTAGTTATTAATAATTCAGTATATCTGTACTACAAATACACAGTATATAGATCAAGAAGTGAATATTTTATTAATAAATCTGAGTCGCATTCACAAATGACAAAGTCACACCAACAAACTTTGCACAAACTACACAATAACTTTGGCTACATAATAATACGAGTAAGAATTCTACTTCGTTTGTTTGTCTACGTGAGACTTTGACATTTAAGGCAACTCTACTGTATATACTCTATCTGTACATTGAGCTTATTCCATTTAGTATATCTTGTACAATATACTATAGCACAAATTACACTTAGAATCAGAATTGATCACAACACATAGAATATTAATGCACCTATTTATAGAAAATAGTTGATCTTACGTAAGATCAAGCCCGGATTGAAATTTGAATGCTAACTGTATATTTAAATTTTAATACTGTATTGATTTTTTGAAGAATTATAACATTCGTAATATTTTTAAAGTTTTAAATAGTTACAAGGGTACAGCTTTGTTTTTGACTCACTTTGATGGGATGACGAAAAGTTTACGTATTTAAGTAGTTAAATAGTAGTTCGATTGTATTTAGGAAGGAATGGAAGTAAGAAGGTTCCAGCCCAAAGTGTGAGAACAGAATAAAATTCAGTTCAGTGTGTATTTATTGTGAAGCTAAGTAAGCAGGAGCAAAGAAAGGCAAAGGCAAAAGCAGGAGGAACTCGGATACTCGGCTGGCATGGCACACTAATACTTTATTCAGTTCACTTTAGTTCTCATCGATCCAATATCCTCTCTAGTAACCAAAACTTATATGTTACATTCTACATTACACATTACGCTGTATTTTGGTATACTTGGCCAGTTTAGATGTTTGTATAGAACCAGATTCCCTATTCATTCTTGGAAGTCCGTTGTAGAGCTAAAGCTAAACGAACGGTCCTTCACTCTATGCATTCAATTCTGACGGAAGGTTAGGTAGGTCGGCTACATTACATGTTCCTTTTGTAGGTAATAATAATAATCGAACAGAATAGGTAGCTTATGTATGCAATGTACCGTAAGTCAGTCTCTCCCGTTCGTTATATTTATATTTAGGTATCTAAGGTCATAGTCATCAGAATGATCTTGAAGGAAAATACTCCAGGTAGAAATGTAACGGACATTAGTAATGGTTGGAGTGTGGTAGTGCAGGTTACGTTTTTACCTTCACACTCTTCAATCTTTATAATTTCAAGTTTTAATCGAAATTGCAGGATTTCTTGCATTCTGTTATTAAAAAATGATATGTTTATGTTCAGAACTCACATTATTGTGTACGCGTATTGGGAAAACGTTTGTAGAAAATACTATGGAAAATTGGAGTTAAGGTAATAAGTGTAATAAGGAAACTTGCTTGGAAATAAATTCATAAACCTAGTTTTTTTGAAGATTGAAAATATTAATAATATTATTTATGGATTCTGTAAAAATGCTCTCATTTTGCAGAAAAGAGTACCTATACGTATAGTCTACATTATAAATAAAAGAAGTTTCGATTGAAATTGGCAAAATTTGCAAGCACCGACGTATTCAAAATATCCTGAAGGTGTTTTGAATACTTACGTTATTGCATAATTCTAAAAATATCAAAGAGGAAAAGATCCCAAGGGTAAAAGAAGTGCTACCGAATTAAATGAGCATGGTTAGATCTTCAATGGGAAATAGCCAGTTAATCTTTAAATACTATTAAATAAAGTTAAAACGTTTAATGTGGGATTATTTCATACGTAATAGTATTTGCCCATATATTTAGTATTCACACTCATAATCCTTATACAGCAACAACAACATTATAATCAACATTATAAGTCGCACCATGTAGATGATAATCTTATTCCAATAGGTACTATTGGTAATAATGTTAAGTAAGTAAATATCGCTAAGTAAATAAGTTAAGTTGTAAGCTAAGTACTACGTTCAATTTCTTATACATATGACTATTAAATAATATGACGACAGAAAATATTTGGTAGTATGCCCCAAAATGCTCCCATCGACCTTTACTTACATGTTATTGTTGTTGTATAAGAATTTTGAGTAGTACACTTTGCCTTTGGCCTTTGCATTCAACTCAACACCAAAAATCAAAACAAAACTTATCGGCAGATTCTAGTTACCTATATAAATATAAACGAAAAATCAATCTTTGCCCTATGTACCTATAGAACAAAGTCAACAAACCTATTAAATCGAAGATTCATTCTACGTTGCAAGATTTAATGGGCATGGGATGCAGAGTAATATAATTGTGTTGCCTTAATGCTTAACATTGAGTCGACCTACAATTTCATGAATAGCTAAGTGTTTTCTTTTTCTTTCTGTTAACTAAGATACATGTACATATTACAAAAAATATTTTACTCATTGTAACCTGAACATTTTTCTTGTATATGTATAATATATTAAAAAGATTTTCTATGTTTTAAATTGATTAAAGTTTCTAGAGGCATTCGCTTTAACAGGCTTTAACAATAAAGGTGTGATAATGTGATTAGCTAATTAATTTCGTCCCAAAAATTATAAGCTTGCGTTATGTAATTAATGTAAGAGCTGTATTTCTGGCTAGCGGAACTGGAACTCTTCACAAGTAGAGTAATTAGGGATGTTTTAATTGTTTTAATACGTAATCTAGCTTCTTGAATGTCCCTTTCTTTGTCTTGCGTGTTTATAGAATTGTTAAATGCTATTTAATAATCGTAAACAAATTTTACAACAAAAAATCTTCCATAAGCGTTTAATGAATGCTAATTAGACCAATTACCTATGTACTTATGGATAATATCATACTACTTGTACTTGTAAAAATTGTAGTAGCTTCCCTTGATGAATTAAGACCATTTAGCATTTAAAGTTATGTGAAAATATGAAGTATTATTGAAGCGTCATTGTTTAATTTCTCATTTTCTCTATTGGCTATATATAAGAATTATTTACGTAGGTAGGTTCGTAAATTAGATGGAGAATGCTTACATTAGTATATTAATGTATGTAACTATGAGAGATATTGGTTTCCTGCTGCAGGTTTGTAGTGTGTGGGCTTGTCCATCAACATGACAAGAAACGCAAAGAAAACTCTTGTCTCGTCACGTCACGTCAGTTGTCAACTATTAGGTATTCATGTACACGGCACGGCAGAGCTACTATAACTTAACTTACTACTGTACTTAAGTAGATGAACGAGTATCACGTGAAGTGAACTATTCCCATGCATTTCCTTATTTTATTTATAACAATTATAGACATTCTATCTGATTTTTATAGAGTTAGTAATAATTGTTACCTATATAATTACTGCACTACGTAAATACATCAGTCTTATACTGTATTTAAGTAGCTATATCAAGAATTGCATGTCTACAATAATGGATAGCATTCAGAGTCTTCACTTATATTAATATTAAAATGTATACAGATAGGACTACGTGCTCTAGATCACGTTTTCTCTTAGAAATATAAATTGACGGAATAAATACAGGTAATAAGGTACTAATAAGGTACATTGATTCCCATAGTTAGAAAATTAGAAAATTAATGCATTCCTTTAAATACCCTGGAATTGTGAAACTTAAATTCTTTTTTCTGACGTTTTATCTTTTTAGCGAGGTATGTACACTCTGTAGGCAATGTCAATGGGACAAAATTGGGACTTCGCTGAACGGAGTCTTCATTAAATTCATTCATTTTTGTCACAAAATAAAGTCCTGGTCCTATGCATTAGAATGATAAATATGAAGAGAATCTAGGAACACACATAGATATCAAATATTTTTAGTATGTATAGTATATTAGAAATAATTATAATAATTTATAATGTACCTATATGAAGCATACTGTATTATAATATAATAAAGGGAATATAATCTAGCAAATAAAATTAAAGATTCCATATTTCAAGAAAAAGAAAAAAATTGACAAGAAAATTGCAATGAATTGCAAAAAATTATGTAAAAATAATTAAAAAATGTAAAATAATGTTTAAAAAATTAAACAAGTAAGCATAATGTCCAAGACGCTATAGGAAATGTAAAAAATGATGATTATGCATTCACAAATGTTAGACAGAAATATTTATAACTTGAACAAGGCTGCTATTTGTAAAAGAGATTCTTTCATTGCATTTTACAATCCATAAAAATAAATACGGAATCACAGTGGAATGAATACATAAGCCTAAGCATTAAAGCTAACGACAATAAATAAACCCATTAAATTGTAATGTGAAGACACACACTTCCAATCTTGGGTTTCATTGGCTGGAAAATGGTGGTGTGTTTCCGCTTTAGTTGTCATTATCAATACTGGGTTACTCATTTCTTTCACGTTATTGTCACCACAGGTTAATAATATTATATATCTTATATACAAATACAGTACAAGATTTGAAATAACTATTAACACTCTACTCATATATCGATATCATCACATTTTTCTAGTCTAACTATTTATAACGTACTTTAAGTAAGTAAAAAGACTCCAGTATTAATATAGGTGTACTCCGTGATGCTGATTCATCTTCATTTCATTGCAAAGGAAATAATAACTGTATAATTCTAAGAATAATATTTATTTTTCCTGGCCAACATTTATTTGATGTCTGCAAAATTCTCTTATCATGCAAATACTAATTACATGTATTCTTGTGAGTGTAAATTTTGGATGGAGAGCTTTACGCTTTGACAATAGCTTTCCCAATGTTTTTCCCATGCATCATTTCCATGAACGCTTTTGCAGTATTTTCAAATCCATATGTAACAGTTTCTTTAACTTTTATTTTATCCTGTGTCAATAAAGAAAGCACGATTTGAATTGTCAAAATGAAACGTAGTTGTACAGAATTTTCCTTTGCAATCAAAGTTAATAAAGAACTTTTTTTGCTTAAAATCATAATAAAAAATATTTACCTCCAAAACGAGGTTCCTTATTTCATTAAGAACATCAAACCATTCGGAATACCAACGATTAATATTAAAGCACGTTACCCTTACTTGTTTGGTCAGCATGGCAAGATAATCCATAGGAACTATCAAAATTATCAATTTTTTGATCACATTATTCTTAAAACACAACATAAATACCTTATTGAAATGGAATTATCTGGTTATGAAAATAATTTTAATGTTGATAAATGTCTTGCCTAATGGGGGTTCTTCATTTTTTGGATCCTGAAAATTTAAGCACAAAGAATGGTCTCTAAAAAGACTGACTGATGAGGCTAAAAAGGATATAGGTAATGATAAATCGAAATAATGAATTTGTGTACTATTTAAAATAAGGGTAGTTAGGTATAATATTAATATAGTTATATTTTGTAGTTAGTTATGTCGAAGAGGGAAGAGCAGCAGGCCAACATGGTACTGCTGATTTTGTTTGTAAACTATACTATGTTCTGACAAATGTATCTTTTGGCATGTAAAATAAAACCAATTACAATTACAATTTATTGCATCGTAAGAAGCAATCGCTCCACAGAAAAATACTTCTCCATACTCATTCATATTACGGATTACTTGCGCCGAAATTAGTCCCCCGACCTAAAAACAGTTTAGAGATTTACATAATGTTTTTTAGAAGTACAAGTCCATTTCTATTTTATTGAACTGCAGATTGAAATAATTGTAATTGTTAGCATTTTCATTACAATGAAATATTTAATAACTATTATTATTTCTTCATTTTTGCTCTCACATTATCAAAGTAAACATCGACCCCTTCCGGACAGGATTTTTCCAACGCTTCCTGGATGTTTTCCTTTTTGTAGTTGAATGCGCAGTCGAATCCAAGCTCTTTAAGCACTGTTACTTTTTCGTCGGAGCCAACTAGGCCCACTGCTTTGCATCCTGTCTCACATTATCTAATTTTAAATATTTCCTGAACGAGCACATTCCTTAATAGCATTTTTTAACTATATTAAATCAAATGATTGGAAATTGGAAATGTAAGCCTTATGTCCAAAAATAATTGAGCAAAAATAATTTCAATCTCAAAGATACCTTTTATCTTCTATAAGGATTGAAACTATAATTAAATATAACGTATAATAAAATCTTACCATGTAACTTTGCCAATTGTCCAACAATATTGCCCACGGCACCAGCAGCGGCAGAGATAACAACTGTCTCTCCTCTTTTGGGAGATCTAATTTTCAGGTATCCACAGAATGCCGTAAATCTGTGACGAAATTTCATATTAAAATTAACGTATCATATTTGGACAAGAAAACATTAAATTGCTCACTTACAATTGACACTAAGATATATAATGCATTTACTTACCCAGGCATTCCTATAGCTCCCAACCCATAAGAAGTTTGCAATCCCTTCAGATCTGGAAGTTTGTTAAACGTCCAAAACGAACGCTGTATACTGCTATCTGGTTTGAAAATTGTCAAATCTAAAAATATTTCGGGAATTATTAAAAAATGTGTAGTCATCAAATTATGATTGTTTTATACAAATGCAGATTCAAATACATTTTTATCATCTGATAATTTATTATGTGGTTTTGTAATATTTAATCAAAACTTAAAACAGAAGGTCCAATATTTTCATACCTCGCCAACCAAAAAGTCCTACAATTAAACTTCCTTCCTCAAATTCAGGGCAGCGGCTTTTGACAACTCTAAAATTACATTTAATTAACTCAGTAGTTAAGTAAAAAACAAAATTGGATCATAAGTAAAGGATACGAAATCTCGCGTTATTTCTACTTATTCTACTGAATTATTGTTAAACCTCCTACCTTGCAACTTGGGATCCTGGAACAGTTTCCCCAACGGGCAAATTTATAATTTGAATACGATTGCAGGGATCAACCGAAATCCATTCTGCTTTGCAGAGAATTTCTGAAATTCAGTAGATAGTAGATACATTGATTATTACAACTGGCCTTACAATCATTAGTACTAAGTACTCAGTTAGTCCACATAAAATAAACGCCAAAATAAAAAATACAAATAAATAGATCTTTAGATAAATATATATATCTGAAATAAATAAATTAAAAATGTATTCCCAACCTCCATCCTCTAATTGATGCGGTAATTGTTCTTCGACAATTTTGACATTGTCTTCTACCAATTCCCCAACGACAACTTTGGCCACAACGAATTTTCTAGCCAGCATTATATTTTATTTATTTTTGCCTACGCTTAATAAGGGAAATCACGCAAACTTGTTGGTTGGTATTTGGTATACACAACTACAAATATACGACATACCACATGGTTTGATAACTTTTTCTACACGGATAATGATTTGGTTGTTTATCAACTTGTCCTTGAAAGTTTGTTGTGGAGTTCTGTATATAATCGAACACATTTTAAGCGATCACTTTTCTTCTCTTCTTTAGGCTTGCTGAGGGACTATTTATGACCGTCATAGCAACTAATTCGGGCTAAATCTAATTCACAATTGTGAGACTTAAACTTGCGCCA